>CM059427.1:168283790-168523790 GCA_030390025.1 Squalus acanthias | reverse complement strand
TTATATAGAATGCCTCTTGCTAAATTAATAAGGTTTATTCATTAATCTATTCTATAACTTACAGTTTATGAAATACATTTTTTATGTGTCTTTTTTGCTGTAAGATAGCACCTGGTCCCAAATGTTCACTTAATTTTGAAGTGTCACAACATTAAGAGTGTACACGGAGTCCTTAATCCTAATATTTAAATTGCTGCAACAAAAAATAACTCTGCATAAAACCCTGGGAGCATTTGATGCTGATACTGGGTACAAAAAGCTGAAAATGTTCCATCTCCCAGCACAGCTCTGCCCCAAAACAATATAAACGTACTAATAGCACACACAGATACTCAACTACTATCCATTGAACACAGCTAATGTCAATTAATAACTACCACCAATGAAAAGAGAAAAGCTTCACTGTTCTGGGTAGCAGTCAATCATCACATAGTTCAGAAGGAGGAGGTTCCGACAAAGTCTGGGGAAACCACTTGTTGGTGCAGTATGTTATGCCAGTGCAATGGTACAGTACACTGACACCTCACCGCAACTGGTAAGTGATCAGCAATGAAATAACACCCATAATTCACAACACTCCAAGTTGTTGATCTCAGCTGTGTCATATCTTGCCTTGGCCTTCCCCGAGACACCTCGGGTACCTTCTCCACATTTGATTGCCTCATTCTCCACCACCCTTGCCCCTCTCCTTCAAGAGCCTTATTATTATCTACCAGCAACCCAACAGCACGCCCTTCCTCCCAGCATCTGACATGAAAATTTCCTTTCCAACCTCACTCAACCTTTGTATTCAGCATCTCTTCATCTCTGGAAACTTGCAGAGTGAACTCACCTTGCTCATTTTCTCCAATTTCTTTGCCCTCTTTTCCCCCTCAATCTCATCCTCCACCAGATACCAGATGGTCTCCGACCTTCACTGCTCTCCCTGATACAATAGGAACCTTCATGGCCGTAGACTAGAATGCATGAGGTATACGATCAGCCTGACAACCATCTCATGTAGTACCACCTTTCCCTCTCTCTGACCAAATCCTTGTATCCCCTTCTCTGCCACTAATTGCTTTATCCAGCCTCATTCTGCCAATCCTTCCATGCTCACCTTAAATACTAGATGTGAGAAGCTTATGGACTTCTTTGTTTCCAGGCTCCCCCAACCCACATTCCCTGCACCCTCTGCCCCAAGATTAATTTTTCCCATAAACCCTGCCGTCTGATACCTTAACGCCTTCTAACCCGACTCCTAACTGCCTACTCTCCCCTTCTCAGTTCCATGTTTGCCAACATTGTAAACCTCTTCTTACCATCAAGCATTGCTCTCACCCCTTTCAACATCATTATCACTTTTAAAAAGCCTGCCCTCGACTATTCTATCTTCTCAAACTACCACTCTGTATCTAATCTGTCCTTTCTGTCCAAGGTCCTTGAAGGTATCGTTGCTGTCCAACCTTGCACTCACCTCTCTCAAGACTGCCTGTTTGACTCTCATCCAGTTTCTGACCAGTTCACAGCAGCAAGACCAGCTTAGATAAAGTCAATGGGCTAGAAATTCATGATAGCCCAGGAATGGGTGGTATCTTTGGAAAAGTTTGAGAGTTAGCGCCAGGCGTTAATGCTTTAGACTGCACGCAAAATTCAGTCTCACTGCTCAAAGAAATGATTGGGTCGTTAAATCAAGTCTTAAAGGCCTAGCTCAGTGGCGTTACACTCAAAGGGTGGACCAATATTGGGTGCAGTCTAATCTCAACTCATCAGTACTTAAAGGGGAGGTTCATTGATACTGCAGCACCTCATTCTCAGTATTGCTGGTTGTGCAGCTGCCTCAGCAAGGAGAAGCACAATAAAGAGAAGGAGCCGGAGGACTGAAGCAGGTGTGCTCATGGCAGATCCACCTCAGTCGGGTGGTCAGGGTGATTGAATGCTTCAACAAATGCTACACACCACCATCTGTACCACAAGCTTCACACACTGCCCAAAGCACCAGACCCCCACCGCTCACCCACCAACAATCTCTACCTACCAACACTCACACCCACATCTTGCGCACAATGACAGCTGTTCAACTATGGCAGGCACAAGGCTCATTAGTTATTAGAATATATGTGATATGTTTATGCATAAATTTATTAATGGAGTTTGCAATATTTTGTGGTCTCATGTCACCTTTGTGCCCAGGAGGACGCTGTGATATGGCATGACACAAGGATGGTATGATGAGCATGTGGTGAGCAAAAGGGATCTGGGGTTTAAGTCATCCTGCTGTGAGGCTGGAGGTCTGTTTGGAGGCGGTGGCAGAGTTCTGTGACCACCACCTTGGTGATGCGGAGCCATCTAATACACTGCTCCTCGCTTAATTGAAGGTAGGAGACGTGCTGTCGGAATACCCTCAGAGGGCAAGGCCTCCTGGTGAGAGCCCTGATGTCCCTCCTCATCCCCCGTGCACATGTTCCTGTATCTCTGGCTGCCTGCGCTCCCTCCGCCATAGATCCTGGAGGGCGAGGTGGCGCCACTACAGCCCCCATTAATGTTACCAAGTGTAGCAGTTTGAATCTTTGAACAATAAATGTAGCCACTTTGCACTTGCCAGAACACTGTTGATAAAAAAGAACCTTGAAATTACTCATACAAACTGCTCCACTGGCTGAAACTGACAAGAAACCACTGAAATTAACCTGCCTTGACAACTGCGAGTGATTAATGCAGATGCCTTTAAATAACGTCCCTGGAGCCGGCGTCCTGCAGCTGTGCACCTCCTCTCCCTGTCCGAGGCGCTAAGGTAGGTGGTGAAAATCAATTTTGCAGATCGGGCGCCTAGTGAGCGTTGCACGCTCACTGATGTCACGATCTGCCAGGCATTGAAGTCCCCGGCGGTTCCTCGTACCAGCGGCGCAACGGGGGGGACCTGGATTTTCCGTGTGTCGCTGGATTCGCCTCGCCCTGGCGCTGCTGGCACTAATGGGAGGTGCTAACCAACTGAATCCCCCCCCACATCCACCGTGTGCTTTAAGAATGTCCTCATTTTCCCTTTGTTTTTGTCCTTTATTTCTTCTCTCCTAAATGACTATTCTTCCTGTGTGATCCTAGGCAATGATTATCAGCAGGCTATTCAACCACAAGGGCATCACAGTGAGCCTGAAATCGTTTCCTCACCTGAAGTCCCACATATGTGCCCATGCAGCAAAGGATAGTAATCAAGACTGGAGATTTGGGTCGATGTTTCCCCTCTCTAGCCTCTGGATATTGAGATCTGTTGTTGCACCTGACTCAAGTCAGCTAGCTCAGCACAGACCAGGGATCAAACAAGGGTCCTTCCTGATCTATCCGGCTCAATACCGCAGAACTGTTGGAGGGAATAGCTGCACATTCTTCTACTTCTGTGAACTAAGACAAGAAAAGGATTCTTTACAATATGTACCTACTTTCCATATTTGGTGTCACCGACTACTAACTCTGGAGCCCTGTACCAGCGAGTGGCCACGTATTCTGTGTAAGTCTCTCCTGGTGCAGCCAACGTACGTGCAAAGCCAAAATCACATAGCTTAACAACACCAGACCCCGAGACCAGAACATTCTCAGGTTTGATATCGCGATGAATTATCTGGAGGAGAAATAAGCAGTGAAAAAAACAGAATACATTTACAAATTTTGTCTGTAAGTGACAAGCAAATTCAATTAATTGCACAAAGCCACTTCAAACCACCACAGGTGATTCAAACTGTATATACTTGGTAGGGATATTGTGGCACTGTACTTTAGTACCGATGTACTGGGCCACAGAACAGTAAGATGCAAATGGACTTGACAGTGTGGCTGGTCATCTGACTCCCAGATCTCTTCTACTCCCATTGTGCAACCAACTACCAGGACATGCCAACCTGGGTAAATCATCTTATCGACGTTCCCTCCCGCCTCCAATTGAAAACATTCAGGTTCCACTAACTACTTTACACAGGCACCCTGTGAGAAATTAGAGGCACACGGTAATGTAGCTAATGTTTTGCACTAGTCTGAAATATTACACAGAAGTCAATTTTATTCATTGTATGTTCGTCTACAAGATGGCTAAATACCAACTAGTAAAGTGTTGCTGTATTGTGCTCAGTTTGCAAGATCTATGATTGCCAAAACAATATTTTTGTTTCAGTCTTTATATTCTTTTGGCCCAGTGTGCATTCAGCTATTCAGTTTTCACCTGTCTCTGTTTCTCCCCTGCACTCTGAGTTAATTTGAGTTTAAATGGCATTAACAGCCAAAAGCATGAATGAACCAATTTTTCTCTGGGGATTAGGTTCTGACTGTTAATTTTCTTGCAGATTCTGGTTCCAAGCCATTTGCTGTGATCCCCTTATTACTCTGTTATAACTCTTCACATATATGCATATATATATATATATATATATATATATATATATATATATATATATATATATATACTAGTTGATCTCCTATGACATTGTAAACAGGGAATCATCATGACCTGTGCAACGTTAAATATTTTAATCTCAATATTCTCAAAGAACATGATAAAACCACAATCAACACCACCCAGTGACAACAAGGAAAGAATACTGGTGAACATTGCATTACAGCTAAGTATCAACAACAACAACTTGTATTTATATAGCGCCTTTAATGTAGTAAAACATCCCAAGGCGCTTCACAGGAGTATTAAAAGACAAAAAATTTGACACCGAGCCACATAAGGAGAAATTAGGGCAGGTGACCAAAAGCTTGGTCAAAGAGGTAGGTTTTAAGGAGCGTCTTAAAGGAGGAAAGAGAGGTAGCGAGGCGGAGAGGTTTAGGTAGGGAATTCCAGAGCTTAGAACCTAGACAAGGCACGGCCACCAATGGTTGAGCGATTATAATCAGGGATGCTCAAGAGGGCAGAATTAGTGGAGCACTGATATCTCGGGGGGGTTGTGGGGCTGAAGGAGATTACAGAGATAGGGAGCGGCGAGGGCATGGAGGGATTTGAAAACAAGGATGAGAATTTTGAAATCGAGGCGTTGCTTAACCGGGAGCCAATGTAGGTCAGAGAGCACAGGGGTGATGGGTGAATGGGACTTGGTGCGAGTTAGGACACTAAATTAGTAAATGAATGAAGCAGTAGGCACCAGCAAAATAAATGGTGAAGTAGGCAGTAGTGAATTAATAAATTCATAAACCAGAAGGCAACCAACAAATCAAAAAATTAATGAAGCAGCATGAAACAACAAATCAATCATCAATTAATGGAAAAGCAGGCACCAGTGAATTAACGGAGCAGTGGACACGCCAACAAATAAATTAGGGGGTCGTTCGGCCCGATTGCCTGCCTCTCTTCCGCGGCTATGTTCGCGCCCGGGTGGCCCTGGAGATGGCGCACGCGGTGTCCGCCGGCACGCTTGACGCCTTTCGAGACCGGTGGGCGCCACGGGGACCGGAGAAGATAATTTTGATTTAATTTAATTTGATTTGATAAGTTTTATTTAAAGTTATCCTAATTTACAGATATTTGGTTCAATAAAAAGAGGACCAACAAATAAATTAATGGAGCATTGGGCACATGAATGCATAAATTAATGAGGGAGCAAGCACCAGTGAATTCATGAATTAATGGAGCGCAGACACAGCAATAAATTAATATAAGTGGCACACCAAGAAATCAATAATTTAATGGAGCAGAGGGCACCAGTGAATTATTAATTCATAAAGCAGCAATCATACCAATAAATCAGTAAATTAATAGAGTAGCAGTCACACCAACACATTAATAAATTAATGGAACAACAGGTACCAGTGAATCAATACTGCCCCTCCTAACTTTGCCACCACTGCTTCCTGCCCATGTGATTACTAACTGAGTTTTGCTGGTTTCACTGTCATTTTAGTCATTTTGCTTTTCAAAGCACTGTGCGCCATTATCAGGATTTTAGTTTGTCAAAGCCTTTAAACAGCTAATATAATGAGTTAAAGATTCCTGTGTTTGAAAATTCAGTCGTGGCTTAGTGAAAAGTTCATAGAGAGACAGAGTAAGTAGAGGTGCAGGTGGGTTTCCGAATGTTCTCGAAAACTCCTGCTGCTGTTACAGCAGGAGTCTGCTGGAACAGCCAAGCAAATTTGGGGCCAGTGTGCTTGATCCACTGACAGATCCAATTTCCTTGAGTATCCTCTATCTACATAGGCCCGGAATTTGCGGTCACCAGCAAAGCAAAGGTGTTCGCTGCTGGCCCCGAAGTACGCTCCGCACAAGGTCGCGATCCCTGTGTCGAGAACTTCGGGTTTTCCGACCTTCAATTCAAATCAATGGAAGTTAATGGGGTTTCCGTTGTGCGGAGTGCTGTGATGTCCACAGGCTGTCTAAGCAGCCGATCAAAAGGCAGAATTCTCAGACAGCGAACAAGGAAGTGAGTAAGCTCTTAAAATGCTAACTTTTTTAAAACGTTAGAGACAGCAAAACAAAGATTGGGGCTCGCACATGGGGAAAAGGCAAACCTGAAATAAAGATGGACAAACTTTTTTTTTTAATTTAAATTTTTTTTTGAAACGTTTCTTCAAAATTTTAATTTTTATTATAATAGACAAATTTCACACTGCACAAAATTAAAATTAATTTTCCAGGCCCTTAACATTTGTTTAGCAGTCAATACGCTGTTAAAATCCCAGTTACACCTAATCCCTTTAGGTCTAACTTTTAGTGGGGAATTTAACAGCGTCCTTACTGCGGAAGAGCCAAAGTTGTCGTCAGTTTCAATGATTTGGCTGATTACACAGATTGCTGACTCTGTGGGGCTGGGGTCACAGCGCAGCCTGTTTCGGAGCTGTCAATGACTGACTGCAACTTCAGGATTTCTGCATGCGCCTGCGCCAAATCCCGAAGTTGCAGTTAGTTTCAAAGGCAGAATGACTGTGAACCCTGCCGGTTTGTCGTCATCCCGACCACAGGTTCCGCACCATAGTATTTAAAATCTTGCACTGGGCGTGCACTTCCTGCCCACAAACCTTCCTGTTGTCATAGTCTTTGATCACATTTTCTGAAATCTCTCTCCCATCTTTGCAAGTGGGCAAAGTCACAAGCAATTTACCAGTAAGTCTTAAGTGTCTTCAGTTGTGTTTACTCACATTGTTCTTATGAAGATACTCTGTGGCCCTTAACACCTGAATGAGGCATTTTCTGAGTCTCTTACTCTCCAGCCCATTTGGAAACCGCTCCAAATCGTCCAAAACAGTGTGATCAACAAACTCAAACACCAAGAATAAACGTTTCTTCTGCTTGAACACCTCAATAAGGTTTACCAGATTCTCATGCCTAAATTGCTGTCAAAGAATAAGTAAGATGGACAGAAAGAAAATCATAATTATTCACAACTGAAACTTCTAACCCTGTGTTAAAAACAGAACAATGGCAGTTAAGACAGGATACAAGCTGGAACTTCCCAATTCCCCATTCCGTGAGTTCCTGATCTTGGGCAGGAATGTGAGAAGATAGTGGGGCAAAGAAAACTCATGGGGATGTCATCATGAAAACCACTCTCATGCACCTAGTACCAGCTGTCTCTTTTTATTTGGTCAGCCAAATGTCAAGTGTCTGGCAGGCATGGAAACCGATCACCATGCTTCACAGTCTTCAAGCCAAGCTACTGAGAAATCCACCAAGGTGTATTTGTCTGATATAGAGTGCACGGCCTCTCTCCACAAGGACAATTTCCACTTTCCGAACTCCAGAGAGTTTAGATGCAGACCTGCAAGAACCAAAGCTTAGGAAATCCCAAGTGTGCACAGGGGGACTGCTGTAATTTAACCAGCCAAACCAGCACAGCTTACCAGCACAGAGCATTAGTAAACTCCACTTTGCATGTCCAGGCAGGATCACACTAACCACATTTTACCATTATCTTGCAGAGTTATTCAGACCCGAGTAGGAAGAGTCCCAGCCCCCAGTGGCAGGTTTATCCCTCCAGGTCCCATTACAAGCCAGGCTTTTCTGAGTTTTGTAGGTTGGCATGTACTTGTGAAGAGTTTCTGGTACGTAGTGTCTGACAGTGTCCTGGAGGTTTGAAGACCTGTGGATTGAAGTTCTGATGAAAGGTCAACGACCTGAAACGTTAACTAGGACCAGAATTTTCCGGGGTGGTAGCGGGCGAGATCAGTGGTGGTTGGGTGGGAACCCGCTGTCATCTCGCTCCCACGCGTCTTTCCCCCAGCCGGGCGACCCAATTTAAACAATTATTAGCTCGTTGTCAGACCCTTAAGAGTGTTTTTAAACTTACCTTTTAAATTTAACTGGATGCCCACGGGGACCATGCTGCTCGGGAAGCACGTCTGTAAACCTCAGGTGGGAGTTGAGTGGCCATTGCTCCAGGACCTCATTGCGGTGAGAGGAGCGGGAGCAGCGGCGCTTTAAAGAGCGCGAGAGCAGTGGCGAGAGGAGCGGTGAGAGGAGCAGCGAGAGGAGCAGCGAGAGGAGCAGCGAGAGGAGCAGCGAGAGGCCAGCGAGAGGAGCAGCGAGAGGAGCAGCGAGAGGCCAGCGAGAGGCCAGCGAGAGGAGCGGCGAGAGGCCAGTGAGAGGAGCAGCGAGAGGAGCGGCGAGAGGAGCGGCGAGAGGAGCAGCGAGAGGAGCAGCGAGAGCAGTGGCGAGAGGAGCAGCGAGAGGAGCGGCGAGAGGAGCGGCGAGAGGAGCGGCGAGAGGAGCAGCGAGAGGAGCAGCGAGAGCAGTGGCGAGAGGCCAGCGAGAGGAGCAGCGAGAGGAGCAGCGAGAGCAGTGGCGAGAGGAGCGGCGAGAGGCCAGTGAGAGGCCAGTGAGAGGAGCGGCGAGAGGAGCGGCGAGAGGAGCGGCGAGAGGCCAGCGAGAGGAGCAGCGAGAGGAGCAGCGAGAGGCCAGCGAGAGGAGCGGCGAGAGCAGTGGCGAGAGGAGCGGCGAGAGGAGCGGCGAGAGGAGCGGCGAGAGGAGCGGCGAGAGGAGCGGCGAGAGGAGCGGCGAGAGGAGCAGCGAGAGCAGTGGCGAGAGGCCAGCGAGAGGAGCAGCGAGAGGAGCAGCGAGAGCAGTGGCGAGAGGAGCGGCGAGAGGCCAGTGAGAGGCCAGTGAGAGGAGCGGCGAGAGGAGCGGCGAGAGGCCAGCGAGAGGAGCAGCGAGAGGAGCAGTGAGAGGCCAGTGAGAGGAGCAGCGAGAGGAGCAGCGAGAGGCCAGCGAGAGGAGCAGCGAGAGGAGCAGCGAGAGGAGCAGTGAGAGGCCAGCGAGAGGAGCGGCGAGAGGCCAGTGAGAGGAGCGGCGAGAGGAGCGGCGAGAGGAGCAGCGAGAGGAGCAGCGAGAGGAGCAGCGAGAGGAGCAGCGAGAGGCCAGCGAGAGGAGCGGCGAGAGGCCAGTGAGAGGAGCAGCGAGAGGAGCAGCGAGAGGCCAGCGAGAGGCCAGCGAGAGGAGCGGCGAGAGCAGTGGCGAGAGGAGCAGCGAGAGTAGCAGCGAGAGGAGCGGTGAGAGGAGCAGCGAGAGGAGCGGTGAGAGGCCAGTGCGAGGAGCAGCGAGAGGAGCAGCGAGAGGCCAGTGAGGGAGCAGCGAGAGGAGCAGCGAGAGGCCAGTGAGAGGAGCAGCGAGAGGAGCAGCGAGAGGCCAGTGAGGGAGCAGCGAGAGGAGCAGCGAGAGGCCAGCGAGAGGCCAGCGAGAGGAGCAGCGAGAGGAGCAGCGAGAGGAGCAGCGAGAGGCCAGCGAGAGGAGCAGCGAGAGGAGCAGCGAGAGGAGCGGCGAGAGGAGCGGCGAGAGGAGCGGCGAGAGGAGCGGCGAGAGGAGCGGCGAGAGGAGCAGCGAGAGGAGCGGCGAGAGGTCAGCGAGAGGCCAGTGAGAGGAGCAGCGAGAGGTCAGCGAGAGGCCAGTGAGAGGAGCAGTGAGAGGAGCAGTGAGAGGAGCAGCGAGAGGAGCAGCGAGAGGAGCGGCGAGAGGCCAGTGAGAGGAGCAGTGAGAGGAGCAGCGAGAGGAGCGGCGAGAGGAGCGGCGAGAGGAGCGGCGAGAGGAGCGGCGAGAGGAGCGGCGAGAGGAGCAGCGAGAGGAGCAGCGAGAGCAGTGGCGAGAGGAGCGGCGAGAGGCCAGCGAGAGGAGCAGCGAGAGGAGCAGCGAGAGGAGCAGCGAGAGCAGTGGCGAGAGGAGCGGCGAGAGGAGCAGCGAGAGCAGTGGCGAGAGGAGCGGCGAGAGGAGCAGCGAGAGGAGCAGCGAGAGGCCAGTGAGAGGAGCAGTGAGAGGAGCAGCGAGAGGAGCGGCGAGAGGAGCGGCGAGAGGAGCGGCGAGAGGAGCGGCGAGAGGAGCGGCGAGAGGAGCAGCGAGAGGAGCAGCGAGAGCAGTGGCGAGAGGAGCGGCGAGAGGCCAGCGAGAGGAGCAGCGAGAGGAGCGGCGAGAGGAGCGGCGAGAGGAGCAGTGAGAGGCCAGCGAGAGGAGCAGCGAGAGGAGCAGTGAGAGGCCAGTGAGAGGAGCAGCGAGAGGAGCGGCGAGAGGAGCGGCGAGAGGCCAGTGAGAGGAGCAGCGAGAGGAGCAGCGAGAGGCCAGCGAGAGGAGCGGCGAGAGGCCAGTGAGAGGAGCAGCGAGAGGAGCAGCGAGAGGAGCAGTGAGAGGAGCAGCGAGAGGCCAGCGAGAGGAGCGGCGAGAGGCCAGTGAGAGGAGCAGCGAGAGGAGCAGCGAGAGGCCAGCGAGAGGAGCGGCGAGAGCAGTGGCGAGAGGAGCAGCGAGAGGAGCAGCGAGAGGCCAGTGCGAGGAGCAGCGAGAGGAGCAGCGAGAGGCCAGTGAGGGAGCAGCGAGAGGAGCAGCGAGAGGCCAGTGAGGGAGCAGCGAGAGGCCAGCGAGAGGAGCGGCGAGAGGAGCAGCGAGAGGAGCAGCGAGAGGAGCAGCGAGAGGAGCAGCGAGAGGAGCGGCGAGAGGAGCGGCGAGAGGAGCAGCGAGAGGAGCAGCGAGAGGAGCAGCGAGAGGAGCAGCGAGAGGAGCGGCGAGAGGAGCGGCGAGAGGAGCGGCGAGAGGAGCGGCGAGAGGTCAGCGAGAGGAGCGGCGAGAGGAGCGGCGAGAGGAGCGGCGAGAGGAGCGGCGAGAGGAGCGGCGAGAGGAGCGGCGAGAGGAGCGGCGAGAGGAGCGGCGAGAGGAGCGGCGAGAGGAGCGGCGAGAGGTCAGCGAGAGGTCAGCGAGAGGCCAGTGAGAGGAGCAGCGAGAGGTCAGCGAGAGGCCAGTGAGAGGAGCAGCGAGAGGAGCAGCGAGAGGAGCAGCGAGAGGAGCGGCGAGAGGAGCGGCGAGAGGAGCAGCGAGAGGTCAGCGAGAGGCCAGTGAGAGGAGCAGCGAGAGGAGCAGTGAGAGGAGCAGCGAGAGGCCAGCGAGAGGAGCAGCGAGAGGCCAGTGAGAGGAGCAGCGAGAGGCCAGTGAGAGGAGCAGCGAGAGGCCAGCGAGAGGAGCAGCGAGAGGCCAGTGAGAGGAGCAGCGAGAGGAGCAGCGAGAGGAGCGGCGAGAGGCCAGTGAGAGGAGCAGCGAGAGGCCAGTGAGAGGAGCAGCGAGAGGCCAGTGAGAGGAGCAGCGAGAGGAGCGGCGAGAGGAGCAGCGAGAGGCCAGTGAGGGAGCAGCGAGAGGAGCAGCGAGAGGTCAGTGAGAGGAGCAGCGAGAGGCCAGTGAGAGGAGCGGCGAGAGGAGCAGCGAGAGGAGCAGCGAGAGGCCAGTGAGGGAGCAGCGAGAGGAGCAGCGAGAGGAGCAGCGAGAGGTCAGCGAGAGGAGCAGCGAGAGGAGCAGTGAGAGGAGCGGTGAGAGGAGCGGCGAGAGGAGCAGCGAGAGGAGCGAGAGGAGCAGCGAGAGGAGCGAGAGGAGCAGCGAGAGGCCAGTGAGAGGAGCAGCGAGAGGTCAGTGAGAGGCCAGTGAGAGGAGCAGCGAGAGGTCAGTGAGAGGCCAGTGAGAGGAGCAGTGAGAGGAGCAGCGAGAGGTCAGCGAGAGGCCAGCGAGAGGAGCAGCGAGAGGTCAGCGAGAGGCCAGTGAGAGGCCAGTGAGAGGAGCGGCGAGAGGAGCGGCGAGGGAGCAGCGAGAGGCCAGTGCGAGGAGCAGCGAGAGGAGCAGCGAGAGGAGCAGCGAGAGGAGCAGCGAGAGGAGCAGCGAGAGGAGCAGCGAGAGGAGCAGCGAGAGGAGCAGCGAGAGGAGCAGCGAGAGGAGCAGCGAGAGGAGCAGCGAGAGGAGCAGCGAGAGGAGCAGCGAGAGGAGCAGCGAGAGGAGCAGCGAGAGGAGCGGCGAGAGGAGCGGCACTATAAAGAGCGCGAGAGAATAGGAGGCAGCGGACCTGGGCGAGACCAGAGCAAGGGCAGAGCGAGAGAGGCAGCAACTCAACAGAGGCAGAATCCGAAAGAGTGATGTCAGAGTAGAAAAAGTGACGTCGACACAAGGGAAGGAGCTGATTGGTGAGTAGCTCGTAAGTGTTTTTTTTTAAGTTTTAAGTTTATTTCTGCTAAGTTAATTCTTAGTCTATTAAATAGAGGCATGGCAGGGCAGCTCAGTCCCATGGAGTGCACATCCTGTGCCATGTGGGAAGTCCTGGACGCTTCGCGTAGCCTGGACGACCACATGTGCAGGAAGTGTCACCAGCTCCGGCAGCTCGAGATCTGTGTTTCAGAGCATGAGCGGCAGCTGGAGTCACTGCGGTGCATCTGCGAGGCTGAGAGCTACGTGGATAGCACGTTTCTGGAGGTGCTGACCCCGCAGCTTAAGAGTATGCAGGCAGAGAGGGAATGGGTGACCGCCAGACAGAAGAGGAGGACCAGGCAGGTGGTGCAGGAGTCCCCAGAGTGCATCTCACTCTCCAACCAGTATTCGGTGCTGAGTACTGGTGGGGGTGATGGTTCCTCTGGGGAGTGCAGTCAGAGTCAAGTCCACGGCACCACGGGTGGCTCAGCTGCACGGGGGAGATGAAAAAGAGTGGAAGAGCAATAGTGATAGGGGATTCGATAGTTAGGGAAGCAGATAGGCATTTCTGCGGCCGCAGACGTGATTCCAGCATGGTATGTTGCCTCTCTGGTGCCAGGGTCAAGGATGTCACTGAGTGGCTACAGGACACTCTGAGGGGGGAGGGTGAACAGCCAGAGGTCGTTGTCCATATCAGTACCAATGACATAGGCAGAAAGAGGGATGAGGTCCTGCAGGCAGAGTTTAGGGAGCTAGGAGAGAGATTAAAAAGCAGGACCTCAAAGGTAGTAATCCCCGGATTACCACGTGCTAGTGAGTACAGGAATAGGAGGATAGAACAGATGAATGCGTGACTGGAGAGATGGTGCAGGAGGGAGGGCTTTAGATTCCTGAGGCATTGGGACCGTTTCTGGCGAAGGTGAGACCTGTACAAGCCGGACGGGTTACACCTCAACAGGACCAGAACCAATATTCTCGCAGGGAGGTTTGTTGGTGCTGTTGGGGAGGGTTTAAACTAGCTTGGCAGGGGGATGGGCACCAGCATACAGGAGTGGAAAAGAGGAATAAGGTGCATAAAAGAGTGAGTGAGTGAGTGAGTGAAAGTAGTACTAGAGGCAGAAGTAGTACCATATTAGATAGGAACAGACTAAGAAAGACTACGAAAAATTCAAAAATGGGTTTAGAATGCATGTGCGGAAATGCACAAAGTGTGGTGAATAAGGTTGGTGAGCTACAAGCACAATTAGCCGTGTGGCAATATGATGTTGTGGCAATAACGGAAACATGGCTTAAAAACGGTGAGGACTGGGCACTTAAAATTCAAAGGTACAAGGTGTTCAGAAAAGATAGGGAAGGAAAAAAGGGAGGTGGGGTGGCAGTGCTGATTAAGGAAGACATTGTAGTGTTGGAAAGGGAGGATGTTCTTGAGGGGACAAGGACAGAATCCATTTGGTTAGAGTTGAGGAGCAAAAAGGGTATGATCACGCTATTGGGGGTATTCTATAGGCCTCCAAATAGTGAGAGGGAGGTAGAGGAGCAAATCTGCAGGGAAATCACAGAGATATGCAAGAGCTATAGAGTGGTGATATTGGGGGACTTTAATTACCCAAATATCGATTGGGATAATGCTAGGGTAAAGGGAAAGGAGGGGGAGGAATTTCTGAAATGTGTTCAGGAGAATTTCCTTGACCAGTATGTTTTTGGCCCAACTAGGAAGGAGGCATTGCTGGATCTGGTGCTGGAGAATGATGTGGGCCAGGTCAACCAAGTGTCTGTGCGAGAACACTTGGGTACGAGTGATCATCGTATCATAAGATTTAGATTAGCAATGGAGAGGAGCAAGGAACAATCTAGAGTGGAACTTCTAAACTGGAATAGGGCTAACTTCAATGGGATGCGAAAGGATCTAGCCAGGGTATAATGGAACCAAAGACTGATAGGAAAAACTGTAACGGAACAATGGGTAATCTTTAAGGAGGAGATGTTCCAAGTACAGGCTAGGTACATTCCAACAAGAGAGAAGGATAAGGGAATGAAAACAAGAGCTCCTTGGATGACAAGGGAGATAGAGAAGATGATGAAACAAAAAAGAGGGTGTATGATGCATGTCAGGTGAATTCTTCAAGGGAAAACCAGACCAAATACAATAAGTTGAGAGGGGAAGTGAAGATGAAAATAAGATTGGCAAAGATAGAATATGAGAGTAGAATGGCGGTTAACATAAAAGGGAACCCAAAAATCTTCTACCGGCATGTAAACAGGAAGTGGGTAGTAAGAGGCGGGGTGGGGCCTATTAGAGACAAAGAAGGTGATTTATGCTTAGAGGTGCAGGGCAAGGCTAGAATACTCAATGAGTACTTTGTATCGGTGTTTACTAAGGAGGTGGATGCTGACAAAATATCGGTAGCAGTGGAAAAGGTAGAAGCAATGGAAGGGGTGAATATTGATAGACAGGATACACTAGAAAGGCTGGGTATGCTTAGAATGGATAAGTCGCCTGGTCCAGATGGCTTGCATCCCAGATTGCTAAGGGAATTGGGGGAGGAGATAGCGGAAGGGCTTGCCATAATTTTCCAATCTTCCCTAGATGCGGGGGAGGTGCCTGAGGATTGGAAAGTGGCAAATGTGAAACCATTGTTCAAGAAAGGGTGTAAGGACAATCCTAGTAACTACAGGCCGGTCAGTTTAACATCAGTGGTGGGTAAAGTTTTAGAAACAATAACCAAGGAAAAAATTAATGGGCACTTGGAGAGGTTTAAGCTAATTAAGGAGAGCCAACACGGAATTGTGAAAGGCAGATCATGTTTGACTAATCTAATTGAATTTTTTGATGAAGTAACAAGGAGGATTGATGAAGGGAATGCAATGGATGTTGTCTACATAGATTTTAGGAAGGTGTTTGACAAAGTACCACATAGAAGGCTGGTTAACAAAATTGAGGCTCATGGAATAGGTGGGTCAGTGGCAGCTTGGATAAGGAATTGGCTTAAGGACAGAAAACAGCGAGTTGTGGTAAATGGCTGTTTTTCAGACTGGAGGATGGTAGACTGTGGTGTTCCCCAAGGGTCAGTGCTGGGGCATCTGCTTTTTTTGATATATATAAATGACCCGGATATTGGAATACAAAGTAAAATTTCTAAATTTGCCAATGACACCAAACTTGGGGGTGTGGCAAACAGTAAAGATGATACCAATCGACTGCAACAGGACATAGAGAGGCTAGCAGAATGGGCAGACAAGTGGCAGATGGAATTTAATACAGAGAAGTGTGAGGTGATGCATTATGGCAGAAGGAACAGGGAGAGGCAATATACACTTAATGGCACAGTTTTAAAGAGTGTGCAGGGACAGAGGGACCTGGGAGTTAATGTGCATAGGTCCCTGAAGGTGGCAGGACATATTGAGAGAGTGGTTAACAAAGCATATGGGATCTTGGGTTTCATAAATAGAGGTATTGAGTACAAAAGTAGAGAAGTTATGCTGAACCTTTATAAAGCGCTGGTTAGGCCACAACTGGAGTATTGCGTCCAGTTCTGGTCACCACGCTTTAGGAAGGATGTGAAGGCCCTTGAGAGGGTGCAGAGGAGATTTACCAGAATGGTTCCGGGGATGGGGGATCTTAGCTACAAGGACAGGTTGGAGAGGCTGGATTTGTTTTCAATAGAGCAAAGGAGGTTGAGGGGTGATTTGATAGAGGTGTACAAGATTATGACGGGTTTGGATAGGCTAGACGTGGAAAGGCTGTTCCCACTAGTTGATGGTACAAGGACTAGAGGACACAGATTTACGGTTTTGGGCAAGAGATACAGGGGGGACGTGAGAAAAAACTTTTTTACGCAGCGAGTGGTGATGACCTGGAACTCGCTGCTGACGGAAGTGGTGGAAGCGGACACACTCAATGTTTTCAAGGGGAGACTGGATAGGCACTTGAGGGAAATAAACTTGCAGGGCTACGGGGATAGAGCGGGGGAATGGGACTGACTGGATTGCTCTACAGAGAGCCGGCACCGACTCGATGGGCCGAATGGCCTCCTTCTGTGCCGTTATGACTCTATGACTCTATGATTAGTTGACAGGATGAAATGTACTATAAAAGCTCCCACCTGACAGCTGATCACTTTCCTCAGGCCGAAGCTGTTTCTCACTGCATTTGCAACACAGATTGAGCTTTCTGCTGGCTGTAAGTCTTTCAAGCAAAGTCTCCATCCAGTCTCATCTCATTGTAAGAACCTCTCTCACGATTGACAGATTGCTTCTGTCATCTCTACTTCACCTGCCATCTATTCCATCAACATGGGTGCCATTTATACTGTCTCACCTTGGTCCTCAGAATCTGACCACAATGAGCCCCATCACCAGCAGCACCAGGCACACCAGCAGCACCAACAACAACACCAAGCTGCTCCGCAATCACCTGATGCTGCACAGGACAGAGGGCATCAGCACTCGAGCACATTGCTGCCTGGGAGGCCAGGGATGGCCTCATCATGGCCAGATTTAATTAACTTGACCCTGGCCACATGATGCGCCAGGTTGGCACTACCCCACACCAACTGCATAAAGGATCCCTACCATGCCCAAGCCATTCCTTTCCCACTCATCACCATTGCGGGGGGTACTGTTATGTCTCACCATTCACTGCAACTCACTAAGCCACTTCCAAAGGTGCACACAAATCTGTCCAAGGCCAGAAAGTGTTGAAAATAAAGATTTTTATGTTTGACACCACATTAACAGAAACTTTACAGGAACATTGGATAAAACACCCAAATGGCTACCCTTGTGTGTTGTTAGTTGGGAAGGTTGCACTAGGATGAGGGTGAGTGTGAGGGGTGGCTAGTGAGATGGGGATGTGATAATGTAGATAGAGAGGGATGGGTGGAGGTGCAAGGTATGTTGGTGTGAGTAAGGATGTGCAGGAGTAGGGTAGGGAAGGCAGAGTGATGGGGATGTGATGAGAGGCACAGCAGGATGAAGTTGAGTATGGCTTTGTACGAACGTTTCCTGATCTAATAAGATCATTGAAACGTTTGTGGCACTGCATCCAGGTCCTCCTGGCCATATCCCTACTTGTGTATGCCTGCCAATTTGTGCTATTCCATTTTCTCCGGGTGCCATCCCAAATGAGACACTCAGGTTCTACAACATTCCTGGATGTCATCTAATTGAAAAAAAAAGCATCCAGTACAGTAATAAAGCATCAGATGAAGATTTTTTATACCCCTTACGCTGTGGAAACAAGCCCTGCGCCTGTTTCCACCAGCTGTGAAATTTCCGTACGTAATTACTGGGCAGTTGGTGGGCAATTAGCCAGCTCTGCGCCAGCAATTAGGTTTTCAATGTCGGTGCGGTGTCGGCACGGATGGTCTGTCAAGCTGGAACTTGATAGATTTAGCGCATCCCGAACTTGCCGTCCATTTCAAAGGCGGTATGACGCTGTTCTCTCAGAGTACGCCGTCGTTACCCACCTGCAAATTCTGGCCCATTATTTCTTTCATCCGTTGTATTAGAAGGAGAAAAAGGACACAAGGTACATTTGGTGCATTTTCCAGCATTCTGCTTCCCAAATAAAATCCAAGGTTTGGCCAAGTATTTTAAGAGAACCATAGAAGTTTACAGCTCCGAGAGGCCACATGGCCCATCGTATCTATGCCGATCTAAAATTAATAACAGTGCCCCACTCTCTCCCAATAGCCTTCTATTTTCCTCTGTTTAAAGTATTTATACACTTTTTCCTTAAAACTTGGAATTGTCTCTGTCTTAACCATTGCCTGTGGTAAAACATTTCATGCTCCAACAACCTTCTGTGTAAAGAAATTTCTTCTAACTTCTCTCCTCAGTGACATTTTTTAATTGCTGAAGCCCTGGCCACCTACTCCCTAACCAAAGGAAGTAATCTTTCCCTATTCACTTCGAATATGTGTACCATGGCAACCTTAAGAGCCACTGGTATCAGTAGAACCCCACACGTGCACACAAACAACTTTGATACCATTCTGGGACAACTTAAACCAAAAATGCCCTCAGCTAAAATGCTGACGAATGAGGCCTGTGCAACAATACATAATTTACCATAACATGTAAGTGCATTACTATCATCTTTGTAAACACATTGTGGACACACTCTATAACCTACTGACAGTGGTTCCATCAGTCAGAGGTGCAGGGCTTCAGCATCAGCTGCTTGCAATCCCATCCTCATCCCCAACCTCCAGGTAGCACCTTACAACAGCTGTTCTTACAAGTCGCAGAGTTTCCTCATCAGCTATATGGCAGACATCCACCTTCAGTGTGGCAGAAAGACCTACGCAGAAGAATTTGCGATATGGTAGCCACATTGATGTTCATGATGTCCAAGTCCAATGCCACATACCAAGCTTACTTGTCACCAATTGCTTAATTCAGTCCTCGTGTTGAGGGGGTTTTGCAAAAATACTTGTCCATTGTGAGGTTGACACCTTCTCCGGGATACTCAGTGAGGGGACAGTGTAGAGAAGTTGTAGTTGGGATTCCGAGAGGCCTGAATTTGTCCTCAGCAACAGGATCATTTCTAGGAGTCACTGAAGCAGAAGCCCTGTTCCCTAGCCCAGGGAAACTAATGAATATTGAAGCACCCACCGCTAGTCCCACTTGACATGAGGTAACATAGACCAAGGGCTGGACCTAGGGCACTCCTGTTCAATATAACTCAGTACCATACCACATGGTGCATTACCCACTGATCCGTTAGGGAAATCTTCATTCAATTTTAATAAATCCACCTCAATACTTGAAATTAAATTTTCTACCTCCTCAGTTTCCACTTTTTCCCCAAAATTAATAATAATTCATGCTCTTACCTTCAGAAATCGTATTTCTCTCACAGCAATTTTCTTTACAAGTCTGTCATCATCTCGGTCCTGAAATCTTTTGATGGCGACTATTTGTCCTGTCTCCTTGTGCCTGCATTTCATTACCGATCCGTAAGTACCCTCTCCCACTAGTCCTAGATTCTCATACATCTCCATTTCTAGGTCAGATTTTTTTAACCTGTGCCAGAATGCATCACATGTTGCTGTTAGTCAGGAGTTGTGTATTACACTCAGTTAAAACATATGGAATATGTGTTCTATTATCAGCACCTTATTCCTATTTTGCTTTATGAAATAAAATGGTAATAAAGGGAGGTGTGATGTTACATAGAAACATAGAAGATAGGAGCAGGAGTAGGCCATTCGGCCCCTCGAGCCTGTTCCACCATTTAATGAGATCATGGCTGATCATCCAAATTCAGTACCCTGTCCCTGCTTTCTCCCCATATCCCTTGATCCCGTAGCCTTAAGAAATATATCTAACTCCTTCTTGAATATATTTAATGAATTGGCCTCAACTGCCTTCTGTGGTAGAGAATTCCACAGGTTCACCACTCTCTGGTTGAAGAAATTCTTCCTCATCTCAGTCCTAAATGGCTTACCCCTTATCCTTAGACTGTGACCCCTGGTTCTGGACTCCCCTGCCATCGGGAACAGCCTTCCTGCATCTAGTCTGTCTAGTCCTGTTAGAATTTTATAAGTTTCAATGAGATCCCCTCTCATTCTTCTAAACTTTTGCGAATATAAGCCTAATCGACCCAATCTCTCTTCATACATCATTCCTGCCATCCCAGGTATCAGTCTGGTGAATCTTGGCTGCACTCCCTCCATGGCAAGAACATCCTTCCTCAGATAAGGCGACCAAAACTGCACACAATACTCAAGGTGTGGTCTCACCAAGGCCCTGTACAGAATGGTGGAGCAGCCTTGCCCAATGTTAAAAGCTACAAGGTGGAGATTCCCATCCACAGTCCGCTGCATACTGAATTACTGACTCCAGCTGTGCTCTGAGGGAAGTATTGAATCAGGGCCAAATGTTTCTCCAGAGGGGAATGGCTGTTTTCAAAGTAAGATTGGTAGAAGCCTAAGAGTAGGTCGTCTATTGCATTCTTGGCTGGAGAATGTATAAAGCAGCCTATTTACCCATTTAATTTCTTCTTCCATGGACAGACACCTTGCTTTTGCTCTGTGCCTCGCCATCAGCACAGCTGCTCACAAGATAGATACAGATGAAGAAAGAAATTTGGCCTATTTACCTCATCCATCCAGAGCCTTCAGTACAGAATCTCTGAAATAATTCCAGCCATGCACATCCACTATCCCATTTGAAAGTCCATTCACTGGTTGAGCAGTTTTTGAAAAGTAGTTTCTGACATCAATCCTAAATTTACCTTTCACTAGTTTGCATCTGTCTCTTTGTCCTACTGTTACAGTTTAATTTGAAGTTATGTTCAAGACTTACCTTTTCTATACCAGTTACTATCTTATCTACCTTTATAATGTCATTTCTCTCAGTTGCCTCCTTTGAAGGCTGGAAAACCAAAGTTACTCCAGTTTTTCCTCATATTTCAGTCCTCTGATGCTAAGGATCAGTCTTGTGGATCTCACTACACTTGGGCTTGAATGTCTTGATTGTGTGCTGGTGACCAAAGCTGGACACAATATTCAGCGTAATCTGACCAGGGCACTTTACAGTTTATGCATGATTTCCTGTGACTCTTGCTCTACTGTTTTGGCTATATAATTCAGCATTTTATTTGCGTTGTCGATTGTTGTTCTGCAGTAATTAGATATGTTGAGTACCATGTCTACTAACATCCCCAGATCATTTTGTAGTTTCCAGGCTTATGTTCAACTGCCCCTCCCAAATAGGTATTGTCTGTCAATTCGACGAGTTTGCATTGAGTTTCTCAATCCAAGTAGCTAATATAAATTAGAAAAAATAGGTCCCTAGTAACACCAATCACTAAGGCACTAAGGCACAACACTTAGGACTTACAGCCACCATAACATCACTCTCCTAATAAGCACCTGCTGCTTCTTACCTTTTAGCCAATTTCTAAGTTATTTCCAGATTTTGCCTTTTATCTCCATTGTTTTAGATCTACGTTGCAGTCTGCAGAACTTGGTCAAAGGCTCTTTGGAAGTCTCGGTGCTCCCTTTCATAAGGGTTTCCACACTGTACATGGAATGATACTTCCCCCAAAAAGATGAAAATGAGAAGTCGCACAACACCAGGTTATAGTCCAACAGATTTATTTAAAATTACAAGCTTTCGGAGCTGTCGCCCCTTCCTCAGGTAGAGTTACAATCTACCAGAATTCACAGAATATAAACACAGAGAAAATGCGATTCAATCTTTCCCTACATCAAAGACACACTAAGAGCACTGTGAATTCTGGTAGATTGTCTCACAGTAACTCTACCTGAGGAAGGGGCGACAGCTCCGAAAGCTTGTAATTTTAAATAAATCTGTTGGACTATAACCTGGTGTTGTGCGACTTCTCATTTTTGTCCACCCCAGTCCAACGCCGGCATCTCCACATCATGACCAAAAAGATGAAGACATCACCAGGCAGCATCATCCTCTTCTGACTCTATATTAACTATTAACTTGCTCATCTCTTGTTTACTCCAGATAATCAATTCCAATATTTCACTGGATATTAATGTGAAACTGATGAATCTGTAGTTGCCTGGGTCTGTTTTGACATTGTTTCTCACAAACTCACTGTGCAGACAGCCATTGGTGTGAATCTGCATCCAATCAATGCTATTGATGAATGTACTGTGCAATTTCATTGCTCATAGGCTTAATATTTCCGGTGTGTGATTCTTAAAGAGTGCTGGTTAATATTTAAGGGAAGGGAAGAATTTTGGCCCAATTTTACCTTTTTGACACAAACGACATCACATTATCGCAACTTGAATCGCACTGTCATTTTGTATTTTTTAGATTTATTCACGGGATGTGGGCAATGCTGGCAAGACCATATTTACTGCCTATCCCTAGTTGCCCTGAAAAG
Organism: Squalus acanthias; assembly: GCA_030390025.1. Classification (NCBI taxonomy): domain Eukaryota; kingdom Metazoa; phylum Chordata; class Chondrichthyes; order Squaliformes; family Squalidae; genus Squalus; species Squalus acanthias. The sequence goes on along the minus strand of CM059427.1, from coordinate 168,501,540 downwards.
TTGAGCCTTCTTCTTGAACTGCTCTGGAATTCTTTCCCTAAACCCCTCCAACTGTCTTCTTCTCTCTCCACCTTTAAAAACTTTCTTAAACCCAGCTTTTGGTCACCTCTCCTAACTTTTTCATCATGACTTGGCATCCATTTTTTTTATTTTTCCCTTGGGACTTTTTTCTATATTGCAGGCTCTATATAACTGCAAGTCGTCATGAATGTTATCTGTGCTGGTCTCAGCTAGTGCAATGATAGGGGGCTCTTACAAAGCCTTAACAGCCCTGATTTAAGAAGGGAGAAATCAGCCAAGTTGTTCACTCCTAATCACCATGTCGTGACCACTGCTGGAAAATAAGTATTTGCGAATATTGAATGAGAACAGAACACAGCTTGGCTGTGACGACCTCCATGATTGAGTAGTCTACTGACACTCTGGACTTGCACATTAAGAATAACCATTTGAGGAAGAGCCCAGGGAGCCCTAGAAAGACGCAGCACCTTTAGGAGGTGTGGGGAGAAAATTGACAAAAAAAAAATCAACATTTTGCACTGATTCATGATCCCACTGATTCTTCATTATAGAATCTCACACAACAGTGCAAAATGCTTTTTTTCTTCCATGTGTATCTAGTTACATGCCTATAACCTGCCCAGCTCTCCATTATTCTATAATTAATACAGTTGTGGCACTAATTAATAGAAAAGTATGAATTATTGTAATTACTAAGAAAAGAAGTAACTGTGTTGAAATGAATTTATACCCACGATCCTCCGTTTGCTGATTTCTCAACCTCAACTGTGCCATTACAGAGAGGCCGTGTGCTTACCCACAAGTAAAAAGGGAGGAAAATCAGGAGTTATTCCTTGGGATAGAGACTGGGGGCTCCACAAATGCACATATTCTAGTACGATAGCAAAATACTGCGGATGCTGGAAATCCGAAATAACAACAGAAAACGCTGGAAAAACTCAGCAGGCCAGGCAGCATCCGTGGAGAGAGAAAGAGAGTTAACGTTTCAGGTCGGCACATATTCTAGTAGCTGGTTTCAGAACAGCAGAAGTGGAGTTCTGGGAGCAAACCAACTTCTTTGTCTCACAGCCAGAGACAATGCATCCCATGATATAACACAAGAAAAGGCATGGGAAAAAAATACCATAAAGAATGAGACCACCTTCAAAAAAAATGGAAATTGTTAATAGAGGGCAACAATTATAATTAATGAATACCTTTTATTCAAAAGTTTTTTTACACATACAAATCCAGTTGTATTCTTTGACCATTTAAAGGGATATTGTTGCCATATTAGGGATGGTTGGGACAGTCTGAGTTCCTGGAATAACTACTATATTTGATACAATAATCTAAATACTACTTTAATAGTCATTATACTAATGAGATTAAGAGTTATAAGGATAATTTCAGATATTATCAAATGCTGTGATGGTTTCTGAGCTGTGAAATACATGGAAATGCCACATCAAAGAAGGAATTTTAGTGCATGTCTATGGTTAGGTAATCTGTAGTTTTACTTGGGGAGCAGGGAGAAATGTCACAGGTTACATGGGGTGGGTAAAGTCCATTAAAAACCCCACGTGAAGGTCCATGGTGCAAAATACTAATAATGTTGGTACATGTTAACTGTCACAATTTCAAGCTACAGTCAACATTTCAATCCAAGGGTTGGCTCGTTAATGTTTTACAAGAAAAAAAGCTTTTCTTTTAACATTGGGATTGGTGTTTATAAATATTAAGATAATTCAGAAGTTAAAACTAGAGCTGTCAAAATCAGACCGATTGCAGGACTGAAGGCTGTCAGAACCATCAGACCAATTGAAGATCAAGACTGTGAGAAGCAATCAGATCAGTTTGAAAGCAGGACTGGAGGTTGTTGGCACCAATCTTATCAATTGGAGGTCAGAACTGGAGACTGTTAATCTGTGTTATTTTATTCCCGCTGCTGATTGCCTGTGAACTTGTTGGTTTCTGAGAGTTACTGTTATAGATGTGTTTATCCCAAAGAAGTTAATGTTGAACAAATAAGCTATTAAAATGCAGATTTTAAAAACTTTTCATTTTCCTTAAAGCAACTATAGGGCATTAATAATGGCTGTTGTCTTATGCAGAATTGCAGTTTGGCAATAAAATGGGCAATCGGGTTGAAATGATGATTTAATTAAAATAAAAATCACAGAGGTTTAGTGTTATGTTCAACTTTACAGAAGGCAAGTAATAATGGTGGAGGATGGCAATGGACCAGACAAGGCTAAGTCAGAAAGTGGAGAACAAAAGTTAGGTAAAGACAGGCAGCCATTTTTTGCAGATAAAGTTTGAATATTTGGGCATTTAAATATTTCCTACATTCCAACAGTGACTGCACTTCAAAAGTACTGTTGATGATTCTGCTATACCCATTTACACCTCTTCTAGACCCATCTTTTGTTTCTTTACTTGTCCCATTACCATCTCCTTTTGCTTTGTACAATCTTACCTTTTGTCATGTAATCACTCCTGCCTTCCACCCTATCACAGACCTTCCCTTTTGTTCTTTCCTTCCCTGCCCCTGCACTTGCTTAAAATCTGTTACATCTCTAACTTTTTCCAGTTATGATGAAAGGTCATCAACCTGAAACGTTAACTCTGTTTCTCTCTCCACAGATGCTGCCTGACCTGCCGGGTGTTTCCAGCATTTTCTGTTACTTCCGTTTTCCAGCAGCCGCTGTATTTCATGAAAGGCGCTATATAAATGCAATTCCTTCCTTCCTTCTTCTCATGGGAGCTTTGGATTTGTGTGTGAGGTCAGTGGTAAATTGGATTTTGACATGGATTGCCTGAGTTTTTTTAAATTTAGAATATTTCTGTATTGGTAGGATCCTCGGCCAGAGTGTTGTACGATTTCACAGACAACAGGAAAAGGCTAGCTGTATTTTAAAATCTGAACCAGCTCAGCTTCCTAGAGTTAAGATAGACTTGTGTCATACAGCCCATATTTGGAGAGAAAATTGTGTCTTCATTGTTTTCATAAGCCGAGGGCATATGTTCTCAAACAACATACTGTTCATTACTTTATGTTGTGTAAGTAAACCAGCCATTGGTCCAAAGTCTGTGCCTTATCTTGGCGTGCTTAATCAAAATTGAGAGGTCGCACAACACCAGGTTATAGTCCAACAGTTTTATTTGAAATCACAAGCTTTCGGAGCTATCGGTTGCCCCTTCCTCAGGTGAAGTAAATTAGATACAGAATCGCCAAAGCATATATAGATAGAGAACAAAGCATGTGTACCTTACAATTGCAGACCACTAAATTAAATCATCCTGACTATCTGCCGAGGTGTGATAAAGTTAATCAAGTCAGCCAGGAAGGTACCACATCAAAGACATAGCAAGATACAACTGAGACAATGAGGTCACCCGAGCACAACGCAACGCCATCCACGCTCTCAAGACCAACCGCAACATTGTCATCAAACCAGCGGACAAAGGAGGAGCCATCGTCATACAGAACAGAACGGACTATTGTAAAGAAGCATACCGACAACTGGACAACCAGGAACACTACAGACAGCTACCCGCAGATCCGAGCAAAGAACACACCCGCCAACTCAATAGACTGATCAAGACCTTCGATCCAGACCTTCAAAACATCCTACGCGCTCTCATCCCACGTACTCCCCACGTGGGAGACTTCTACTGCCTCCCAAAGATACACAAAGCCAACACACCCGGACGTCCTATCGTATCAGGCAATGGAACCCTGTGTGAGAACCTCTCTGGATACGTCGAGGGCATTCTGAAACCCATCGTACAGGGAACCCCCAGCTTCTGTCGCGACACTACAGACTTCTTACAGAAACTCAGCACCCACGGACCAGTTGAACCAGGAACACTCCTTGCCACGATGGACGTATCGGCACTCTACACCAGTATCCCCCACGATGACGGCATCGCTGCAACAGCCTCAGTACTCAACATCAACAACAGCCAATCTCCAGACGCCATCCTACAACTCATCCGCTTCATCCTTGACCACAATGTCTTCACCTTCGACAACCATTTTTTTACCCAAACACACGGAACAGCCATGGGGACCAAATTCGCACCCCAATACACCAACATCTTCATGCACAAGTTCGAGCAAGACTTCTTCGCTGCACAGGACCTCCAGCCAACGCTGTACACCAGATACATCGACGACATTTTCTTCCTTTGGACCCATGGCGAAGGATCACTGAAAAGACTACACGATAACATAAACAAGTTCCATCCCACCATCAAACTCACCATGGACTACTCCTCAGAATCGGTTTCATTCCTGGACACACGAATCTCCATCAAAGACGGACACCTCAGCACTTCACTCTACCGCAAGCCCACGGACAACCTCACGATGCTCCACTTCTCCAGCTTCCACCCTAACCATGTTAAAGAAGCCATCCCCTATGGACAAGCCCTGCGAATACACAGGATCTGCTCAGACGAGGAGGAACGCGATGGACACCTACGGACGCTGAAAAACGCCCTCGTAAGAACGGGATATGACGCTCGACTCATTGATCGACAGTTCCGACGGGCCACAGCGAAAAATCGCATAGACCTCCTCAGAAGGCAAACACGGGACACAACCAACAGGGTACCCTACGTCGTCCAGTACTTCCCCGGAGCGGAGAAACTACGCCATGTTCTTCGCAGCCTTCAACATGTCATCGATGACGACAAACACCTCGCTAAGGCCATCCCCACGCCTCCACTACTTGCCTTCAAACAGCCGCCTAACCTCAGAAGTACCATCGTTCGCAGCAAATTACCCAGCTTTCAGGATAACAGCGACCACGACACCACACAACCCTGCCACGGCAAACTCTGCAAGACATGCCAGATCATCAACACAGATACCACCATCACACGTGAGGACACTAACCACCAGGTACATGGTACATACTCATGTGACTCGGCCAACGTTGTCTACCTCATACGTTGCAGGAAAGAATGCACCGCGGCATGGTACATCGGCGAGACCATGCAGACACTGAGACAACGTATGAACAAGCACCGCGCAACAATCGCCAGGCAGGATTGTTACCTCCCAGTCGGGGAACACTTCAACAGTCAAGGACATTCAGCCTCGGATCTGCGGGTAAGCGTTCTCCAAGGCAACCTTAGAAACACACGACAATGCAAAATCATCGAGCAGAAACTGATAGCCAAGTTCCGCACTCATGAAGACGGTCTCAACCGGGATCTTGGGTTTATGTCACGATATATGACGTGATCCGGACTCGAGTCGTCGTTGGCTTGTTCACAGATGTGATTCCCAGTAAAAAAGTAAAAATTTTCCCAGTAAAAAAGTAAAAATTTTAAAGCTTTTCGTTTTACATACAGACGGCAGCTTTTGACACGTTAGAACCCCTGCGACTACACCTCATTGTCTCAGTTGTATCTTGCTATGTCTTTGATGTGGTACCTTCCTGGCTGACTTGATTAACTTTATCACACCTCGGCAGATAGTCAGGATGATTTAATTTAGTGGTCTGCAATTGTAAGGTACACATGCTTTGTTCTCTATCTATATATGCTTTGGCGATTCTGTATCTAATTTACTTCACCTGAGGAAGGGGCAATCGATAGCTCCGAAAGCTTGTGATTTCAAATAAAACTGTTGGACTATAACCTGGTGTTGCTCTTTTTGGTTGGACAAATCAAAATTTACTGTAAATCAATTAAAACTTTAAATGAAACTTAATAAATCAAATCAAAATTTGGAAGTCCGGGGTGACGATGCACTCCAGCCCCCGCGGCGCCCACCGGTCGCGGAAAAACTCAAGCGTGCCGGCAGACACCGCGTGCTCCATCTCCAGGGCCACCCGGGCGCGAACATGGCCGCGGAAGAGAGGCAGGCAATCGGGCCGAACGACCCCCTCGACCGCCCGCTGCCTGGACCAATTAATGGCTTTCTTGGCCAGGCCCAGGAGCAGTCCTACGAGGAGGTCCTCCGACCTACCCGCTCCCCTCCGCACCGGGTGACCGTAGATCAGGAGCGTGGGGCTGAAGTGCAACCAGAAATTGAGGAGCAGCCCCTTCAAATAATGAAAGAGGGGCTGCAACCTCTCACACTCAATATAAATGTGATAGACGGACTCCTCCAGGCCGCAGAAATGGCAAGCAGCCTGGGAGTCCGTAAACCTACTTAAAATCCTATTGCACGGGACTGCTCCGTGCAACACCCTCCAGGCCAAGTCCCCAATAGAACAAGGGAAGACTCCCGCGTAGAGAGCCTTCCAATGGGGACCTTCGCCTCCGCCGGACGGCAGGATGGTACGCCAAGGCGTGTCCGGACGGCAGACGAAGATGGCAAAGTGGAGAGTGTGCAGGAGCAGCCCGTACAGGAAACGCCTCCGTGCGGATCGAAAGGGCACGGAGGGCATTTCTCCGAGAAGGCTCAAGTGCTGAGGCGGCGACTCCCGAGGGAGGATTCGGGGCCGGGCGCCGATAAGGAATTCCGTCCGAACGGGGGTCAGTTCGGACGGGATCGCCCCACGTGCTTGAGCCTCCTCGACACACCTAGTGGAGACGGGGCCCAGTGCCACTTTTAGCGACTCGATGGCTTTGACCGCGAGCCGGACGTTGACCCAAGACATGCGCCTCGCCAACTCCTCCGGCGCCATCCTTAACCTGGTGTTGATCTTTTTGGTTTGACAGAACGCAAATTTACTGTAAATCAATTAAAACTTGAAATGAAACTTAATAAATCAAATTAAAATTTGAAAGTCCGGGGTGACGATGCACTCCAGTCCCCGCGGCGCCCACCGGTCGCGGAAAAACTCAAGCGTGCCGGCGGACACCGCGTGCTCCATCTCCAGGGCCACCCGGGCGCGAACATGGCCGCGGAAGAGAGGCAGGCAATCGGGCCGAACGACCCCCTCGACCGCCCGCTGCCTGGACCAATTAATGGCTTTCTTGGCCAGGCCCAGGAGCAGTCCTACGAGGAGGTCCTCCGACCTACCCTGTCCCCTCCGCACCGGGTGACCGTAGATCAGGAGCGTGGGGCTGAAGTGCAACCAGAAATTGAGGAGCAGCCCCTTCAAATAATGAAAGAGGGGCTGCAACCTCTCACATTCAACATAAATGTGATAAACGGACTCCTCCAGGCCGCAAAAATGACAAGCAGCCTGGGAGTCCGTAAACCTACTTAAAATCCTATTGCACGGGACTGCTCCGTGCAACACCCTCCAGGCCAAGTCCCCAATAGAACAAGGGAAGACTCCCGCGTAGAGAGCCTTCCAATGGGGACCTTCGCCTCCGCCGGACGGCAGGATGGTACGCCAAGGCGTGTCCGGACGGCAGACGAAGATGGCAAAGTGGAGAGTGTGCAGGAGCAGCCCGTACAGGAAACGCCTCCGTGCGGATCGAAAGGGCACGGAGGGCATTTCTCCGAGAAGGCTCAAGTGCTGAGGCGGCGACTCCCGAGGGAGGATTCGGGGCCGGGCGCCGATAAGGAATTCCGTCCGAACGGGGGTCAGTTCGGACGGGATCGCCCCACGTGCTTGAGCCTCCTCGACACACCTAGTGGAGACGGGGCCCAGTGCCACTTTTAGCGACTCGATGGCTTTGACCGCGAGCCGGACGTTGACCCAAGACATGCGCCTCGCCAACTCCTCCGGCGCCATCCTTAACCTGGTGTTGTGCGACTTCTCACATTTGTCCACCCAAGTCCAACACCAGCATCTCCACATCATTATTATTTATAGTTAAATGGCAAAACTTATAGCAATTTCGGAAGCAGAGCTGGTTGGGGCATACCATTCCTCTGCAGTACTGGTTAAGGATTTGGAAGATGCAAAACAGATGCTACAGTGCATTAAACGCAATATCCGCATTCGATTTTTACGGACCTTTCTACATAACCTACCTACACAAGAATGACTCCAATCATTGAAAATCCCGAATTAGTTTAACGTGGTGCTCAGTTGCATCCATCCTGCGATGATTCGTGTGTTTATGCTTCTTTCTAATCACTCTTTAGCAGAGCAAATAAATTCCATCCGGTTGATGGTCAAAACCCAGCAGGTGCAATATTTGCTCTGCTTTCAATCTGACCGGGGTCAATGCAACACTTCAAGAGACACGTGTCGGTCCCCCACCCATCGCCCTGCTGTGAATGGTTTTGATCTCGTCTCGCTGTTCTCAGCGCAATAAACTTGGTGCTCACCCGCTCCCATAGCAACTCACCTAGTTACTACAAACGATGGAATTTGGAGTCCGTCCACCCGAGGATAGAACGCCGACCCGAACAGAGCCGGAGACGATTCATTTAAACTAGCCTTCCCCATGGCTCTGCTTTCAAATCTCCACCTTTGGAGAATGAGGGAAGAGGCCCGACAGACTAGTCACTCGTTTCCCCTATTTGCTGCGCACTTAATCCATGCTGGCTTTTGGAGTGAACACTGCAGAGCCGCAAAGTGGCACTCACGATCAGGAGTTAAAATTCCCTCACTCAATTTTGGTTTATAATGTGCCCCGTTTGCCTGCATGTTGCCTCCATAGGTTTCAGCAGGCTGTCCCTGTCTCTCACTGTTGCTCGTCATAAATGTCACCTCTGGAATTGTGTCAACTCTAGAGCATGAATATATTTATTGAGAGCCGGTTAGAACCAGACAAGAATACATCGGGCGTGCTTTGCTGCGTTCTAAATTTAAAAGAATCCAATTATTAAGCGACGGGCAGTGGAGAAGGAGTTGCCCTCACCGTCCCTGACTCACTCCCATCTTCAAATAACCACTTCAAAAGAATTCAGCAGAGAGTGTGAGAGCAGGTTCAGTTGAATATATTTTAACCATCTTCCGCCCCCCCCAACCCAAGAAACAACCACTCGGCTTCCTAGAAGTCAACGCCAGTTTCTGGTTACATCCTCCGCCTGGGAGCGCCGTGTCTCTCCGCTCGCACCTTCCCCGCGGCCACCCCTCCGTTGCCAAGTGACGTCCTGATATTCGGCAGAAACCTCGATTGCGTAATGAGCCGGCGTTTAGGTGACGCAGCGCCTTTATCTACGACGGGGGTGGGGTAGTATTCTTTCGCGCATAGAACTGATTAAAAGATAACCGGTAGAAAACAGGTTATTTCCTAATAGAATTATATTTAACATTTATATCAAGCTTTGTGCAAAATCCACTCAGACAGACAAAACAAAGAAAGTTGAATGCAAATGTCCGTAGATAAATACACTTCCCTCCCCCACCCATGTTAAAATGGGCTCAGCCGCAATACTTCCTATTCGATTTGTGCTCGCGTCAGTGATTGGGTGAGTTATAATTGGATAGGGTGGGACGTAGGCTGGTTTCGATTGGCACACTAGGCTTGAAACGCGATTGGTGCACTGACCAATCGCGTTTCAAGCCTAGTTGTATCGGCAAAGCGATTGGTTGGGTAAGTTAGTGCCGAGTGGTGATTGGCTAAACAGGACGGAACGGTCCCTACCGGCCGAGGAGGTTGCTGTTTACTGGGAGCAGAAGGGGAGGGGGTGGGGAGCGGCGCTGGGCCGAAGCCGGAACAGAGCGGGTGGACCTGGGGGTTCTTTGTTGCTGTGAATCTGGAAGAACATTTAAATAAATAACCGCATAGTGACTTGCCGCGGTTCGACTGTCGACATTATGTCCACTCCGGCGAGACGGCGGCTGATGAGGGACTTTAAAAGGTGAAAACGAATTGGGCCGTGTACGGGAGTTTGTAAAGTGTCCGGGCGGGGGGGGGCTCGGCTTGGTGTGTGCCCAATCTGGGGACGTTGGCTAAACTGGCGTGTGCCAGGCCTGTGATGTCAGCCAGGCCTCTCGTGTTGCTCAAGCTGAGTGTGTGCCGTGTCTGTGGGTGCTGGTAAAACCTAAGTGTGTATCAGGCCTCTGGTGGTGGTCGAGCTTGGTGTGCACCAGACCTGTGGTGTTGGGAAGGTGCAGTGCGCGGATATATGCGGGCACACTTGAAGAGGGCTCGCCCCGTGGTTGTCGATAGCCACACTGATGCTGCTGATTTGACTTCTATTAGTTTTATTTTACCTACCACAGTAAAGGATACCTAAACACAAGGTTATGTTTCTGCCAGCAAATGTGGGTTTACCATTCCCTTTGTTCCGTGTACTAGCTAATAAAATAGCTGTGCTTAAAGTTGATTAAGAATGTTATCCCTTCAAATTGGAGAAATATCAATACTGTATATGGATTTTATATATTATAGGAAAATATGCCCAACATTTTGCAGTACATTTCCCCCACCCAATTTTCTCTCCTGCTGGGTGTTGGGTTCCACAGATGCCAGCAGCCCTCCACTGCCTTGTCTAGATTGCCATCCCTCCTTTGTGAGCCTGGACAATCTAAAAAGATGTTTAAGCATAAAGTGAGAGGAAATCCTATTAAAAATGAGTTAAGCTGTCTGTACAGCAATGCACACAGTGTCCGAAATAAAACCGGGGAGCTGGAGGCAATCATGCATTAGGAGGAACCAGACATAGTAGGGATTACTGAGACATGGCTACAGAAAAATCAGGACTGGGAATTAAATATTGTAGGGTATAACACATTTAGAAAAGATAGATGGGGAAAAATGGGAGGTGGAGTAGCTGTACTTATTAGGGATAACATATGGCAGTAGAAAAAAGGGATAAAGATATCAGCAAGACAAAAATAGAATCCATATGGATAGAGATAAAAGATAAAGGATCAATCACACTAATAGGCGCAGTCTACAGACCACCTAATAGTGGAAGGGAGGTGGAGGAAGAACTATACAGACAAATTAGAGAAATGAATAAAAAACATAGAATAATAATCATGGGGGATTTCAACTACCCTGATATTAATTGGACAGAAGAGGTAGGTAAAGGGGATAAGGGAATGGAGTTCCTACAATGTCTACAGGACTCCTTTCTAACCCAGTATGTAAAAAGCCCAACAAGGGAGGATTCACTATTGGATCTAGTTGTCTAGTTGTGGGGAATGAGCCAGAGCAGATAAGAGAAGTAAAAGTAGGGGAACATAATATATGCTTTTAAGATGACAATAGAGAAAGACATAAGAATGACAAACAACAAGTTAATAGATTGGCGAAAAGCTGATTTTGAGGGGCTGAGAATAGAACTTGGGAAGATAAAATGGGCAACAATATTGGCAAACAATGATGTAGAACGACAATGGGAAACATTTAAAACGGTGTTCAACAGAGTGCAGGAAAAATATATTCCACTAAAAGGAAGGAACAAACTAAACACTAATGAGACTCCATGGGTAAATAAAGACACAAGGAAACAATTGAGGGTAAGGAAAGAGGCATACATTAAGTACATAGACAGCAGAGGAGTGCATGATAAGAGAGAATACGACGGTATTAGGAGAGAAGTCAAAAAAAAATTAGGAAGGCAAAGAGGAACTATGAAATTAAATTATCAAGGAACATAAAACAAAATAGTAAAATATTTTACAGGCACACCAATAAAAAAAAAGGTTGGGATGGGAATAGGGCCATTAAGGGATGGACAGGACAATAGCACAGGTAACGATAGGGAGATGGAAGAAATATTAAATCATTATTTCGCTTCGGTATTTACTAGGGAGATAGAACAGGTGGCCATGACATGATGAGATGAGTAATGAGATAAGTGCATTTAAAATAAAAGAAGGGGATATATTAAATAAACTAATAAAACACAAAAAGGATAAAACCCGTGGTCCGGATGGATTGCATCCACGCATTTTAAAAGAATCTAGGGAAGAGATAACGGACGCATTACTACACATATTTAATAATTCATTAGAAAAAGGTATAGTGCCAGAGGACTGGCGGATAGCTAACGTAATACCGATATTTAAGAAGGGGGATAGAACATGTCCAGGGAATTATAGACCAGTCAGCTTAACATCGGTGGTAGGAAAAATAATGGAATCCCTACTAAAGGGGAGAATAGAAGAACATCTAGAAACGAAAAGTATAATAATGAATAGTCAGCATGGATTTCAAAAGGGAAAATCTTGCTTGACCAACCTTATTGAATTTTTTGAAGGTAACAGCGAGAGTAGACAATGGTAGTGCAGTAGATGTAATTTATCTAGATTTTCAAAAGGCCTTCGGTAAGGTACCCCATAATAATAGACTAATGAATAAGGTCAGAGAATGCTGATCGGGGACAAGTAGCAGAATGGATTGCCAGCTGGCTTCAAGACAAAAAGCAGTGTGTGGGAGTAAAGGGTAGCTATTCACAGTGGCAGAAGGTGGGTAGTGGTGTTCCACAAGGATCAGTGCTGGAACCACTGCTGTTCATAATTAATATTAACGATTTAGACTTTGGAATCAAAAGCACAATTTCTAAATTTGTGGATGATACCAAATTGGGGGGGGGGGGACAGTCAATACTGAGGAGGACATTAATAAACTTGCAGAATGGGCAAATAATTGGCAAATGAAGACAAATGTGAGGTATTACAATTTGGTAGGAAGAATAGGGAGGTCACTTATCACTTGGAGGGTGCGGGTCTAGGTGGGATAGAGGAACAAAGGGACCTCTGAGTACAAATACACAAATCACTAAAAGTTGCGCCACAGGCTAGCAAGGCCATTAAAAATGCAAACCAAGCACTAGGGTCTATTTCTAGAGGGATTGAATTGAAAAATAGGGAAGTTATGCTAAACCTGTATCGAACCTTGGTTAGACCACACTTGGAGTACTGTGTACAGTTCTGCGCCATATTATAAAAAGGATATAGAGGCACTGGAGAGGGTGCAGAGAAGATTTACAAGGATGATACCAGAAATGCGAGGGTATACACCTCAGGAAAGGATGAACAGGCTGGGTCTCTTTTCTCTTGAAAAAAGAAGGCTGAGGAGTGACCTAATAGAGGTCTACAAAATTATGAAAGGTTTTGATAGAGTGGATACAGAGAGAATGTTTCCACTTGTGGGGAAGAGCATAACTAGAGGCCATCAATATAAGATAGTCACCAAGAAAGCCAATAGGGAATTCAGAAGAAACTTCTTTACCCAAAGAGAGGTGACAATGTGGAACTCGCTACCACAGGGAGTGGTTGAAGCGGATAGTATAGATGCATTTAAGGGGAGGCTGGACAAACATATGAGGGAGAAGGGAATAGAGGGTTATGCTGATCGATTTAGATGAGGAAAGACGGGAGAAGGCTCAAGTGGAGCATAAACACCGGCATAGACTGATTGGGCCGAATGGCCTGCTTCTATGCCGTATATCCTATGTAATATGTGCTGGCGCAATTCAGTCACACTTTCCAGCAATGGTCACTAGCAAATGGGTGTTGTGGTTTGGGACATCCTGAGATCATTAAAGGTGCTATATATAAGTGCAAGTTCTTTTTTTAAAGCCAAATATAATGCTTGAGCTGCTGAACAGGCTGAGATTAGCTCATTCAACACAGCTCATTGAACCAGGGACCGTGCTAGTCAGCGTGGCTCAATACCACACTGGATAATGTATTTACTGATTAACAATCACAGTACAAATCTGGTGTGATTCTTCAATCACCTCAAGTTACTGGTCATGATGCGGAGATGCGTGTTGGACTGGGGTGGACAAAAATGAGAAGTCGCACAACACCAGGTTATAGTCCAACAGTTGTATTTGAAATCACAAGCTTTCTCAAGTCTCTCAAATCTCAAGTTACTAGCAACACTACTGCCAAATGTGTAACCACCAGTAATTCACCCTAGTGTCATGTAGTTCAAAATGACCTCCAGATACTAGCCACATTTGGAAATAAAAAATTCCAATTGAATTGCTGAATGTTTTCACAGTTGAAGTGGACATAGTGCGAATATCTCCAATCACCATTATGTTTTTACTTAGTCCAGAGGCAGCACTGAACATGGTGTGCTATTTGTAAAAACATACTGATTTAAAAAAATCTCTGGCTAGGTATGTAAAACTTTTGAAGTGTGTGTATGTGGGAGTGATTGTATATTTTCTTTGTACAGTACACTGTGCCTGTCAACTGATGTAACTAGAATATCAGTATTTTTAAGTTCCTCTTCATATCATGCAAAAGCTACAAGCCAAAACTTAATCAAATTAGTGGCAGTTGATGGTAAGGCAAGTGCTGCCAGAATGCATTGAAACTTTTATTTCTTCTGTGAGCTTTGGAAGTTCACTATATTTAAATAAAAAAAGAACTTGCATTTATATAGTCTCTTTCATATTCTCAGTTCATCCCAAAGCTCTTCAAAATCAATCAATTACATTTGAAGTGTAGTCACTGTTTTGTTGGCCCTGTTTCTTGTATCAGCTAGGTGGCTGGCATGGATCATCCAATCAAGATACTAAGAAATCTGCACTCTTGTAAGATTTATGTTCGCCCAATATGGAGTGCGCAAACATCTCACATACCCAAGTCCAGACATTAGGTACAGCTTGGCAGAGCTTAGGCTTAGACCCTCTTCCTATGTGGAGTTTTATCAATTAAAACCATGCAGCTTACCAGAACATTGCTGCTTGTCCAATCAGAGGCTTGCATTGAATGGTTATCTGCAGGCAAGTACAAAGCATCATGGTCCCCAGTGACAGGCCTACTCCTCCAGGCTTCATGAGCAGCCAATCTCGCTTGCTAAATCATTAATAGTGCTCCAGAGTACTGCGGACCTCCCTGGTTCAGGAATCCGATTACCGAGTCTACCACAGAGGATTGACTTGGCTCCTTGATTACATCACTGCACTTTGCATCTTGGAGCCACCTCTTTGGCAAAGACACCTTGCTTAACTTGTTGAAGAAACAGCAATATAATAACTATTTACATAACACCTTTAATAAAGTGTATAAACTTCTCCAGGCACTCCACCGAGGGGGGTAAGAAGTAGGCACTAAGCCTTTGTGGGAGAGTTAGGTGACAAGGGTTTTGAGAAGGCTTTTAAAGGCTGTTAGAAAAGAAGTGAGATGGAGGGACTTTCAGCGAGTAGGGTCAAGATGGCTGAAGGCTCTGTCACCAATAGTGGAGCAGAGGAAGGGGATATGTAAAGGAGGCCAAACTCTGGGTACAAGAGGGAATGTAAAGCGGGAGATTGTTGTGGAGCTAGGGTGGGGCGAGACCACTGAGTGATTTGTAGATGAGGGTGAGGATTTTAAATTGGAGAGAGGTAGACTTGCAGTAGTGTTTTTTTTCCCCACAACACATTAAGTTCATAATCTCTGCTGTGCGTCCTCCCGGGCAGTTTAAGCAGTAGTGATGAAGGGCTAGAAACAGATGATCTTCCCTCTCAGCTACAGATTGTGTTTATCACAGGGATACCAGGAAAATAGTGTTTCACTTTTTGTCTTTGCTTAAGTACATGTACAGGAACTGCTCAGAACTTTTTGTCATCTCCTTTGGTGCCAGTCCTACATTCTGATGTCCCCCCCCCTGTTGAATCAGGAATTAAGTCTTGTAAATCTATTTTCTGTATTTCACACTGTTGTCTGATGCTTTAAAAATAATTTTGATTGTCTCCTCTCCAACACTTTGACACTTTTTCTCTCGGCTATGATCCTTCACCCAAATAGCTATAATTCATGTGTGATCTGTGAGAATGAGTACCTACAAACTATTGGACAGTACAGGATATCAATGAATAGTGTGATCCTTTTCCCACGCAGCATCCACGCACTTGCACTTCCAGCGGGAGTTACTGTCGAGCCATCGAGTGTGGAAACCGTGGCTGATTTTAATTTTTTTTACCCCTTTTCTTTACTCATGGGTACTGAGGCCCTACCGTCGCTTCAACTTAGCACAGACTGGGGGATTGAACCTGGGACCTACTAGTCTGTATGGCTCAGAAATAAAGTGTCTTGTCTTGAGCCATCAGAGGAGCCTATATATTGATTCTTTAAAAGGGGCAATTGTTTGTCGATTAGTTGCCAGTTATTTTTATAGAACTATTGAAAGTGCAGTAATGTGGGCCAGCATGTTAAAGCGACAGCTCCAAGGCTGGCGAGATATGGGTACATGCCCAAACAACTTCTTTGGCCTCCTGATCTCCGTTGTGGTGCCATATGGAGGTAATAAACAGAGCCGGGTCTTTTTACCCCAAAGGAGAAGGAGAGGGGGAAATATGAGGCAGCAGTCATCACCAAACAGTCCCTGAACACCATTGGGATGTGCAGACCTTTAGACTCTGTCCACCCACTAGGCTGCAGTTTCTGCATGTCCCAAGAAGAGAAGAAATAGTTGAAAGAAGTAGGAGGAGAGAAAGTAACTTTACGTTGAGTCAGGTTACATCACACTGTTGCAGGAGGAGAGGCTCTTCTGAGGGTCCAGCTAAGGAACATTATTGGGGCAGAGTTGATTGAGTTTTACTTTGAAGCTGGCTGTGGAGTATCTGACCTGGAAGTACTTAATGATGTAAATAGAGAGCCTTGCCCTGCAACTAACCCATGCAGTTCCTGACATGGGAGCAGTGTAGAGGAAGATTTAACTATCAAACATAATTCACAAAACAAATATGCTCACTCGTCCCATAAATCAAACCAGAATGATGTTTGTGTATTTTTTGTATACTGCTGCTTCCACTCTGTAACAAGTGTCTTGTGAAACTGGGTGAAAGCAATTTTAAAAAATGTGACATTTACAGATAACATAAACTAAGTACGTAATCAAGCAACCAACGCCTTGGTTGACGTGTTTAAATAGAGGACACTGGATCTTAACTGTGTTTAATCCCATGAGTGATTAAGCTCTGCCTCTATTTATAATGTCCATTTTCTAAAAATAATTTGTTTTAGAATCTATTTTAGAGACTATTATGAACATGGAGGATGTTCCAGTAACTCCTGTCGTGATATGAGTTGGTTTTCATTTCTCTCTAGGTTTGTGAGCACTGTAAAGCCATCCTAAGCAATCATTTAGCTGAAGTAGGGAAGGTTTATAATCATGTGGCAAGTTAACATTTTCAGCTCTGATACCTCAATATTGTAAAATAACTCTGTGACTGACAAAATATGGGGCAGTGTTAAGGGCTAAATGGTTGGCTGTTGTGCTGTGCCACAGGAATTGGCAGGGCATGACAAGTCTGTAATCTTAGGAGATCTGCTGCTCTTGGAGAGTGAAACCATTGTATGGCACCCACCCAAGTGGCTGCCTTGAGCATAATTTGTTGATGCCTGGGAGCAAGTTTTGCTCTGCCTTCCCTATTTTGGTACGGAGAGGTCGAATTGCATAGTTCACATCTAAAAAATCTTGGACAAAACAACATTTCTGATCAGAGAATCACATGTGGATGGGCGATTTTATATATAATACTTATTCAAGTGGGTATGATTAATCAACAAGTTGCACGCATGCCATGCCCTCTGGAAATCTGTGTGTAATGGCTCATATAGTGCAACAGGACCCACTTTGAGTGGAGTAATTTTCTGTTTATTATTCTGTTTAATCCTTATTATGACAAGTTATCGTTAACGAATCAGAAGTGTTACGTTTGCGTTTTAAAATGTACTGTGTCTGACTAGGCTGCAAGAGGATCCTCCGGCTGGTGTTAGTGGTGCACCTTCTGACAATAATATAATGTCCTGGAATGCAGTTATATTTGGGTGAGTAATTGGAGGCAGAGTGGATGGGGGTGGTATACGTTGCTTTGCTTTTAGTGTTAACTAAAGGATGGAGCCAAACAAAAACATCCAGTATTTCTCTCAAGCACCCACCTATCGACTCAAACCTGCTACCATTGGAAGAGAGGGAGAATGTTTGATTAAATACTTTATGGTAAGCGCCTGTCTCTGTTCATTTCACCCACTGACTTCTTTTCACCTATTACAGCATGTTC
This sequence comes from Squalus acanthias, assembly GCA_030390025.1. Taxonomy (NCBI): domain Eukaryota; kingdom Metazoa; phylum Chordata; class Chondrichthyes; order Squaliformes; family Squalidae; genus Squalus; species Squalus acanthias. The sequence continues at coordinate 168,483,764 of CM059427.1, read as the reverse complement.
CTTAAGTGAGTGCTTTGAATTGGAACTTGGGTGATTTTTATTGGGTCACCGAGGTCTGTGTGGAGTGGGGAGAGGGGAGTAAACGAACAGCAAAAAGAAAATGATCCTTCATTTCACCAAGAGCTTTACATGTATCATACAGACCTTGCAGAAAGCAAGGCAATACTTGAAGATTACAGCTATAAATACACCAAGAATAGATAATTTTACACCAAGGCGCTTCAAGCTTTTAAAATATATTTTGGGGAAGGGTGGTGCAGTGGGTTAATTGTATTGTTGTTTCACTGCTGAGACCTGGGTTCAAATCCCGCTCAGACTATGGAGTGAGTAAGAATCCTACATGAAATGAGATTAGAGCAGTCACAACCGACATCTTAGTAGGTGCAAGTCCAAAGCACAAAGCTTCGCGTAATTTGCTACCAAATTCAGCAGCTCCACCCAGAGGAGTCTTAATGGTAGCTGGTGTGTGAAATAGAACCATCACACCATTCTCAACTTGGAAGGCATTAATATCTTTCTTTAAAGATTAGAAATCACACAAAGATCAGATTTGAGTGCATTCATACCAAAATAAGTTTAATATTTTTACTGAATGCTTTATGGATTACAAAACGAGTACAGTGAAAAAGATGCAGAGCACTTTTACAGACATGGTGAGCAATATATTTTAATTCCAATTTTCTCCTCTCAAGATGTTGATTCATGCTAGTACCTCATCCAAATGGCCATATTTCACCTGTGAGCCCGTACAAATAATATTACAGCTATTCTTGATCATGTCCATTCCTCACCCGATCTCCACACGTGCGCACAGTTCACCTGAAGTCTTTGGATAGTGATGAGGACTGCGAACCTTGGCTAACTTTCTTGTTTCCCCTCTCTCTAGTGTCTCCCCTCTCTCCAGTCTAAGAATGCTGCCTTCTCAGCACCGGCTTGTCCGAGATGAACTAATTCTGGTCCAAGTAGGGATATAATCCAGGAACTACCTTGGCCCAGATTTTGTTCTTCGCAGCAAAGGAACGGCGTCGCCGTTCACCTTGCTGACCGCTGTCCACAGACTTTTCATGGGCTTGTCAGCAGAGATTTCCTTTAATCTGGTGTATTTTCCAGTGCAGCGCCCTCTACAGGGGATCTGTGGTGTCTGTGAACAGGACAAGCAACGGCGAGGCTCTTCAACCAATCAGATTGAAGAATCCTCACTGAGCCACAGAGTGCAAAGTAGGAAATATAAATTAGATTTAAATGATGTACAGAAAGTGAAATAAAGATTGGGAAGTACAGTTGGGATTAAGGGAGAGAGATAAAAGAGACTGACAGAAAAAGTAAAAAAAAATATTTAAAAAAAATCTCCAACACTAATATTTTTCTGAGGGAATGAGACTCCGCACTTGTGAAATTAATTTTTCAAGGCCAGAGAGGTTGTTCAGCAGTACTCATCACGCCATTAAAAACTCATTTACTCCTGAATGCACCAGCCCTAACGTTTCCAGTCGTTTTTAGTGCGGAACTAGTGGGCAAGTTAGTTAGATCACTCCGTTTCAGTCATTTCAATGCTGAGTCTATCGGCGAGGACTGCAACAGCACACCCTGTGGAGGAGTGGGGTCTCTCTGACAACAACTTCTGGATTTCCACGTTTAACTGTGCATGTGCGTACTCCAGAAGTTCCTGTCAGATTTCCTCCATTATAACGTTGAGCGCTGATGGCCTCATTGTTATCCTCATCACAAATTCCGGACCAGTATCTTTGTTCTGTATTTCAGCGCCTGATCCATTGATTCACAAATTTTGGGGAGAGCTGTAATGTGCTTGTTTTAAAAGTTGCACCGATCCTGTGGATTGTTAGATACAAATTATTAAAGTAACCAGATACAAATTATTAAAATAACCAGCTATCATAAATCATTTTCCACTTTGATTTTTGTTAATTCCAGATAATTCAGCAATTCAGTTGAAGCAAAACTAGAAGACTCTTTAAAAGATTATTTTCAGAGCTGTAGGTAAATGAACTGCGTAGAAGTTAACCATACAGACTGGGCAGTCCCATGTTCAATCCCTGGGCTGTGTTGGGGTACTACAGTTAGGCTCGTTGTTCCCGTTGTCGGATGCTGCTCCTGATCACTGGCCTGTGACCCCCATGGGAAATGTGCATGTGTGTGTATTGGGTGAGGTCCAGATCAGGCTTGGCAGTGATGGTCACATGGTTGAATAGCCTGTCCATGCTCAATGCCCAGGCTTACACATGAAAAATGGACATTGGGGCATGGTAATACTGCTGCTATATGGTTCTGTACCCCAGAATGATGCAATGGTTTCAGGAAAGGAGGGAAGAAGATTGGCAAAATAACTGTGGGGACCCTTGGACAGGGATGCTCTACTTTTTTTTTCATTAGAACAATTAAAGGAAAAATAGTTGCTCCAATCATTGATAGTTACTAGGGCAAATCCTGATAAGAATGCAATTGGAAACCTAGAACAGAGGAGCAATATTTACAAACTTATTCCAGTAAAGTTTTAACTATAATCATTCCTGGTAGGCACGACTTGGAACCAATTCAGAATAGTCGTGGGAGGTTGATGTGGCCTATGATCAGCATGTCTGTTGTCAAGGTAATCTGTGGATGACTCAGTTGCTCACACACAGCATGTGGCAGAGCAGTCTTAAATTGTGCAAATTAACTATAATTTAAGAACAATATGTTACTGAACTTATTTAAAAAATGTTACATAAATCTTCCATCGGCTTATTATTTTCTACTTCTACTGTATGTGACATGTTCTGGTCCCTAATGTGTGTGTAATATTTCTAATTCTTGTTTTCTTTCACTTCCTGACTTCATCTACTCCTAGACCTGAAGGAACACCTTTTGAAGATGGTAAGTTAACATTGATCAAAATAAACCCACTCCATCCTTTATTAATTAATTTTGAAAAATAGTGGGGAAAGTGCAGATTAATCTTCTCTGTTCCTTGCACTACATGTCATTCCCCATTTGGCAGCTTGTACAGCTGAAATTGAGAACTAAATGTGTTCACAATTGCGAGTATGGAACTGTGTTGCTGTATATCATGTTGGTGTGTTTGCATGTTGGGTCACTGGGCTGGTTTAACACTTTTAAAAAGGTGCCTGGCTCCTGATGTTGTATAGTAGGTTACGGGACACTAATGACATGACACGCCACAATGCACAAGTTATATAGAATCCATTGCTAAACTTACATTTGGGAGTCATCTGTACTTGTTGCAGCATTAAATTACATCTTTTATAGTGTTTTACAGGGGAGAGTTGGACATCAAGCAGGAATTTGGGGAGGGGAGAAGAAAGACATATTTGAAGAGAGATTTTTATGAGGCTTTATGAATTGGTGCTTGAATGTGTGCATCACTGTGCCTAATATGTAGAATTTTACAACTGTGTTCACACTGCAGAAATACCTCTTTGGTATTTTAGTAAGATGGAATATTTACTCAGATATTTTATTGCAAACTCCTAAAAATTTTCCTCGAGTAAAGATACCCGGGAGATTGAATGAGAGGATAATAGTTCTAATTTGTGACTTGGAGGGAGAAACATAGAAACATAGAAGATAGGAGCAGGAGTAGGCCATTCGGCCCCTCGAGCCTGTTCCGCCATTTAATGAGATCATGGCTGATCATCCAAATTCAGTACCCTGTCCCTGCCTTCTCCCCATATCCCTTGATCCCTTTAGCCTTAAGAAATATATCTAACTCCTTCTTGAATATATTTAATGAATTGGCCTCAACTGTCTTCTGTGGTAGAGAATTCCACAGGTTCACCACTCTCTGGGTGAAGAAATTCCTCCTCATCTCAGTCCTAAATGGCTTACCCCTTATCCTTAGACTGTGACCCCTGGTTCTGGACTCCCCTGCCATCGGGAACATCCTTCCTGCATCTAGTCTGTCTAGTCCTGTTAGAATTTTATAAGTTTCAATGAGATCCCCTCTCATTCTTCTAAACTCTAGCGAATACAAGCCCAATCGACCCAATCTCTCTTCATACGTCATTCCTGCCATCCCAGGTATCAGTCTGGTGAATCTTCGCTGCACTCCCTCCATGGTAAGAACATCCTTCCTCAGATAAGGCGACCAAAACTGCACACAATACTCAAGGTGTGGTCTCACCAAGGCCCTGTACAACTGCAGCAAGACATCCTTGCTCCTGTACTCGAATCCTCTCGCTGTGAAGGCCAACATACCATTTGCCTTCTTAACCGCCTGCTGCACCTGCATGCTTACCTTCAGCAGCTGGTGCACAAGGACACCCAGGTCTCGTTGCACTTCCCCTTTTCCAATCTATGGCCGTTCAGATAATAATCTGCCTTCCTGTTTTTGCCACCAAAGTGGATAACCTCGCATTTATCCACATTATACTGCATCTGCCATGCATCTGCCCAATCACCCAACCTGTCCAAATCATACTGGAGTTTCTCTGCATCCTCTTCACAGCACACACGCCCACCCAGCTTTGTGTTGTCTGCAAACTTGGAGATATTACATCTAGTTCCCTCGTCTAGATCATTAATATATATTGTGAACAACTGGGGTCCTAGCACCGATCCTTGCGGTACCCCACGAGTCACTGCCTGCCACTCGGAAAAAGACCCGTTTATTCCAACTCTTTGCTTCCTGTCTGCCAACCAGTTTTCTATCCAAGTCAGTACCTTACCCCCAATCCCATGTGCTTTAACTTTGCACGCTAATCTCTTATGCGGGACCTTATCGAAAGCCTTCTGAAAGTCCAAATACACTATATCCACTGGTTCTCCCTTATCTATTCTACCAGTTACACCCTCAAAAAATTCCAGTAGATTTAGTCAAGCATGATTTACCTTTTGTAAATCCATGTTGACTTTGTCCGATCCTGTCACTGTTTTCCAAGTGCTCTGCTATTACATCTTTTATAATGGACTCTAGCATTTTCCCTACTACCGATGTCAGGCTTACCGGTCTGTAATTCCCCATATTCTCTCTACCACCTTTTTTAAATAGTGGGGTTATATTAGCTACCCTCCAATCCATGGGAACAGTTCCAGAGTCTATAGAATTTTGGAAGATGACCAGCAATGCATCTACTATTTCTGGGGCCACTTCCTTAAGTACCCTAGGATGTAGATTATCAGGCCCTGGGGATTTATCGGCCTTCAATCTCGTCAATTTCCCTAACACCATTTCCCTACAAATACTGATTTCATTCAATTCCTCCCTCTCATTAGACCCTATGTTCCCTGACATCTCTGGGAGGTTATTTGTGTCCTCCTTTGTGAAGACAGAACCAAAGTATGTATTTAATTGGTCTGCCATTTCTTTGTTCCCCATTATAAATTTCCCTGATTCTGACTGCAAGGGACCTACGCTTGACTTCACCAATCTTTTTCTCTTCACATATCTATAGGAGCTTTTACAGTCAGTTTTTATGTTCCCTGCAAGCTTACTCTCATACTCTATTTTCCCCCTCTTAATTAATCCCTTTGTCCTCCTTTGCTGAATCCTAAACTGCTCCCAATCCTCAGGTTTGCTGCTTTTTCTGGCCAATTTATATGTCCTCTCCTTGGATCTTATGCTATCCCTAATTTCCCTTGTTAGCCACGGTTGAGTCACCTTTTTTGTTTTATTTTTATGCCAAACAGGGATGAACAAATTCTGTAGTTCATCCATGCAATCTTTAAATGTTTGCCATTGCCTATCCACCGTCAACCCTTTAAGTAATGCTCCCCAATCCATCCTAGCCAACTCGCGCCTCATACCATCGTAGTTTCCTTTATTTAAATTCAGGACCCTAGTCTCTGAGTCAACTACTTCACTCTCCATCTTAATGAAGAATTCGATCATATTATGATCGCTCCTCCCCAAGGGGCCTCGCACAACAAGATTGCTAATTAATCCTTTCTCATTACATAATACCCAGTCTAAGATGGCCTGATCTCTAGTTGGTTCCTCGACATATTGGTCCAGGAAACCATCCCGTATACACTCCAGGAATTCCTCCTCCACAGTATTGTTACTAATTTGGTTAGCCCAATCTAGAGAGAGAGAGAGTTACAGATCACTGTAGCAACAGTCAGTGTGTTCAAGATCAAAGTAAGGGCTTGGGGTTGAAACTTGAAATCCTGTCAATATAACTGTTACAGTCACAACAGCAAGGACACTGCAACTTAGGTGATGAGTAAAGGCCGTTGATGTGCTTAGGTTGTAGAAAAATGTAGACTTGTGTGGATATGGGCCAGAGACAACCATAGAAGGCAATGCCAGTTCTGGTTTGATAAGAAAAACAGTGTATCAGGAGAAGTTTTATTGAGTTTTTTTAGTAAAGACCAAGAAGGTGAATACATGCCTATGTTCTATCTGCTGACAATTCAAGGGGAGCCGAGGAGAACTTTTTTCACCCAGAGGGTGGTGGGGGTCTGGAACTCACTGCCTGAAAGGATGGTAGAGACAGAAACACTCATCACATTTAAAAAGTACTTGTATATGCACTTGAAGTGCCGTAACCTACAAGGCTACGGACCAAGAGCTGGAAAGTGGGATTAGGCTGGATAGCTCTTTTTCAGCCGGCACAGACACAATAGGTCGAATGGCCTCCTTCTGTGCCGTAAATTTCTATGATTCTATGAATACTCCGCTTGTAAATTGCTTTATATATTGAAGAAATAATACTTTGCTTTTAGATTGTGTTTTTTATGCTGAAGTAAAAAAATAAAGTGATTATAACCATCGAATGACTTTGTTACTACTCAAGTGAACAACAAGTTTGTTTTTAATAACACTAGCTTGCTTAATAGCTGAGGTTTTTTGTTATGTGTAATAGAGAATTATTTTATAATGTTTGCAGGTACTTTCAAACTGGTTATAGAATTTACAGAAGAATACCCTAATAAACCTCCAACTGTTAGATTTGTGTCAAAAATGTTCCATCCAAATGGTAAGTGTTGTAAATTCTTGTACAATATACACCTGTCAATTTATTGTTTTCTTTAAGATGTCATTGACTCACAATGGGGTATAGTACCATGACAGCTTTCTGGTTTCTCACCCAGTTGACTATTCTTCATGTGCAAGCCTAGATAGTATGAATTAGATAATTGACCATGGAAGCCATTACAGCAGAGTCTGACCCTGTAGCTTTACGTAACTTTCCAGTAAGGATCTTTGGATAAAAGTTAGGAGTGGGAACCTTGGTATTTGTTCCCTTTCTTGAATAACTCCGTCCCCAAATGTGGGGATACTGAAACCAATTGTTTAAAAAAAAAAAAAACCCTGCCTCCACCACTGTCCCAGCTGACTTTGGCTAACTCTGTACAGACCAGGGATCAAACCCTGAGGCTTTTTTTGTCTGTCTAGTTCACTATCGCACTGGTGGTTTTTACCACTGAGCCATCAGAGCAGCTTACAGATGAGAGAAGAGGGAACCTGCAAAGCGCTGAGGAGTTCTGGGTTATAAGGAGGTGTAAGGAAGCATGGAGTGAGAACTTATTCCTTCCATAGACATGTACAACTTGCCCTGTCGTGTATCTACCCAATGCACTCAATCTCCCACCACAGATCACACTCCAGAAAGATAAAGTTCCCTGAAACCTCCCATTGACCACCAAGGATAATTGAGCAAAACTCCAGAAGCTTATTCTGACTGGACCATAATTAAACCGAGTTACTATGCAGCATATTGAAAGCTAGATTAACTGGATGATGATGTGTATTGGAGCAGTATAGAGCTCAGTGAGTGGAGATTTGCAGGTTTTATTCTCTGTCCCTCAAGATTCCTCTGCTGCTATAGATGCAAAACACTTCTCAGTGGAGGGGAAAAGAAGGAGAATCAGAGGAAAAGTAATGACTGGCCATGCTTGTCCACTTTTTGATGGTTGGGAAAAGTGTCATTGCTACCTCCCCCCCCCACCCCCCCCCCAAAAAAACACGCTCGTAATGGTGTGTGACACCGACTAATTTAATAGCATTTTTGCTTTAGATCAAAATTGCATTGAATACTTAATGCAAAGTATAGAGGGTACCTGCTATGTGAATTACATGGGAATGATTCAATTTAAGGATTTTAGATTATGTGAAACAGCTACGGCGAAGCTGAATGTTTTAATATAGTCACCTGAATTCCATGTGTTTACACTCCCAACCATCTATTCTTTTGTTTTTCCCTGTCCCGGGGCTTTCTTAAGGTCACTCCAACAAGCCACCAGAATGTGCATAACAGTGACCCAGGGCGACTGTTTCTTTTAGTGGTATTTTTTTTGCCCCCTTGCTCTCGCTGTGGGGTAACATCTGATCCCTGTCTGGCACTTCCACCTCCCAACAGAAGTGATTCAGTGTGATCTCGCAGTCAGACACACCGTGATGCAGTGTGTACTGCCTTTTATTTGTTGTAATGTATCTGATGTTTTTTAACCACTGCCATGTGGTGTCACATCATGGCAGCTAAGAGAAAGAAGTTTTGTGCCTTTTTTATATTAAATAAAACTTCAAGACGAGTGGGCTGGATGGCTCATTGAATTAGCAGCTAGCCTTTTGCTTCTGGGATTTGACTTGGAATAAGGGTACTATGTGAAGCTTTTAAAGGGAATGTTCTTTGAGTTTAGAACTCCATCTTTATTGCTCTACAGCCTGAAGCTGTGGTGTGACACTTGTTCCCTGGCTTTATTAGTGTTTTAGATACTAATTCCTCTGCCTGCAACTGTTTTTTCTGCTACTCTGATTTTGAAGCTAGTAAGTACCATCTCAGACAGGTACGTGGGGCGGAACTCTGGCAATTAGTAAAAATAAAGTTTCAGGTTTTGGATAAACCTTTGTTGGTGGGATCCTCTATAGAGAGCTGTCAACCTTCCTCTGGGCACACTGAATGCAATGAATGTGGAGTTTTCCTTTTCTGGCAGGGGCTTTCAATGTTAGGTATCAATTTTATAAGAACCTGTAGGGCCCCTTCTGATGATACTCGGTATATTAAATGCGAGGAACAGGACAGCAATGCAGTTCCTGAATATCATCCTCAATGGGTTTGAAACCTTTTTTGTGGTCTGGTTCACAGAGAATTGGGAAAGAAGGACTGGTGGCAATTTTTAAAACCCTGAACACATCATACGAATACTAAACCTATTTTATTTTGTGCTTGATATTGGCACATCTTTGTGCACACTATGGAGTTTCACTAATGTTTAATTACTGAAGGGAGTTGGAAGAGAATGGAGTGCATTGGAGCATCAATACTTGGTGCTGTGAAATGCAGGCATATGTTTACTCCAATTTCTGCACTGCCAGTCGCACCTGTGTTGTTGTGGAGAAGTGCTAAGTGGAGGTCATACCTGGTGTGCTTCTGTGCATTTTCCTGTTGGCTGGTTTAAAAGCTGCGTAGGCAACTTTTGACTCTAGTCCAGGCTAGCCACAGCACCTTCCCATCATGCTCGCTCCTATGGCTGTCTGTCCATTTCCACTCTCATTTCTGACAAAGGGTCAACACCCAAGTTTACTCTTTTTTTTAAATGTTGATAGGCCTGCTGTTTTTATTTCCAAAATTTTCGATTCAGGTCTTCCTGTATGCAGTCCCAGCATCTCAGCTTTGGCCTACAGTGTGGTATTTTCCAACCCAGGACCCACTCCGTCACCTTCCAAGGGTACCATCTCCAGCTATATGGGACACGTGCCCTGCTAATTACCACCTTCTCACTATAACAAACTGTTACTACAAACCCAGCTTCTTATCACTTCACTGTTAGTTACAGTTGCTGCCCGGCCAATAGCCAACATTTTGCTTGTACAATATTTTCCAAAAGCAAAGGAATAGGCCGGCTGCAGTTGGCACAAAGCGTCATCAACTTTTTACTGTGAGAAACAACATTTCCTGCAGTGTTCTCTGTTTTCAGTTTATGCAGATGGCAGTATATGCTTAGACATTCTGCAGAATCGCTGGAGTCCAACCTATGATGTTTCATCAATTTTAACATCTATTCAGGTAACTTTTCTCTCATTAAATGTTATCTCTGATCTATCTACCCAATCTACTAAACTATAGCCCGAATCTTTCGGGGCCTGTGACGCATACGCGGCCGTAAGTGCCTTGCAAGTTCCGGGTTTATGCAGATGCTGCGCATGCGTGAAAACCTGGAACTTGCGATCTGTCAAGAATCTTCTTGACAAATCCTCCGCATCCCCAGGAAATGGACATTCGCTGGCAGAGAGTTGGGCTCTTGCCCAGCGGATGCCCATGAAACTCTTACACCTGGTAAAAGCATAAGGGTGAAAATAAATATTAAAATGATTTTTAAAATGTTATTTTAACATTCAACAACCTGTAAAATAAGTTTGTTATTTTTGGCCCCTCGCAAAATGATTAAACTTATTTTTAAGAAAAATAAATTTTTGTTTTAAATGTTTAATTAAATTGTATTTTAATTAATTTTAAACATGCAATTTTTTTATTTCCGTGCTGTTAAAATGTATTTTTTGGTGATTCCCATTAAGCTTATGGGGATTCCGTACGTAAATAGAATCCCAATAAGCATAATAGGAATACCCTTTCTGATTGGTTGGGCCAGCCCACGTGATCCCAGGGGCGCTTGCGAACCGCATGCGCCCCTGGGATACGTGGGCCTACGTGTAGAGGCCCAGGAGTGCGAGTCTCCGTGGATCCAGAACCATCAGGTAGGTGCGTAGTTTTATTGCGGTTTGGAGGCGTCCGCCCGCGGGAAGCCTCCGACCGCCAATTCAGGCCCAATGTGTTCCTGAAGTCACTTGCAGTCCTCTTCATAGTTAATTTTGTTCTCTACTTTTTTGCTACCTGCAAATTGATATTGTGCCCCCTTAGCTAATCCACATTAAATCCTTTTATTTATATAATATGCAGAGCAGTGACCTGAACACTGACCCTTGTGGAACATCACTGTTTACATCCCTCCAGTCCAAAAAACATCCATTAACCACTAATTTGTTTTCTGTACATTTAAACCAACTTGCTATCCACAATACCATATTCCCTTTAATACTGTGAGCTTTAATTTTATTAACAAGCCTCCAGGGCAGCACCTTATGAAATGCCTTTTGAAAATCCACATACATAACATCTGCTGTATTCCCCTTATCAATATACTCCATTATTCCCTCAAAGAACACTATTTAAAATTTGTAAGACATGATTTGTTTTTATAAATCCATGCCGGCAGTTCTTAAGAGGAAGAATGTCTTTCTAAGCGAGTATTTCATCCTATGCTTTAGCTTCTAGAATCTTACCCACTGCTAATTTAGGGTGACTGGTCTGTAGTTACCTGATTTATCCTTTTCTCCCTCTTGAACAGAGGTGTTACATTGGCAACCCCACATTCCAACCTCCATATCCAAGGATGTTTCAAAGGTTGTGGTCAGAGCCTCTGCTATTTTCTCTCTGACTCCCTTGACATTCTGGGGTGTGTGCCATCAGAGCTTGATGCCTTTTCTACTTTTGAGTTCCATCAACTTTTTCAGTACTACTTCCCTATAGTTATACTATCCAATTGCTCCACCACATTCCCTTGTATCCTTTCATTCCACTGTCACATTTTGTTGTGAAAACCGAGGCAAAGTACTCATTAGTATTGCTTTATCCTCCATGAGAAAATTTCCTTTTTTATCTCTTAATTGACCCTACCCTTTCTTTAACTTTTTTGTTATAACATCCTTTCTATTTTTGTTTATTTGCTGGCCTTCATACTCATCCAATCATTTTTACTTCTATTTTCTGTATTGTGCTTGATTTTTCTTTTGTATTAACCCTAGATTTGTCATATGCCTCTCACTTCAATTTTAATTATTCATCTCTGAAATTCCAGCTATTGCTGCAGCCTTGCTTCTACCCAAGGAAACACTAGTTTGTATGTTAATCATCGATTTGAAAGTTTCCCATTGTTTGTGCACTTTTTTCAGTTAATTACCCATTCTCTGATTCCTCCTTCCCTCCCCCCAAACTGGGCAGCTCCTCTAACTCTGTCTTAATTAAGTGCCTTAACTCCAATGGTAAAAGGGCATATCACACTTGACTAATTTGAATTTTGTTTATTTCCTGCCAAAAGAGCAGGCAGATTGCCAGGCTCTTCATCTGCAACAGCGGGTGAGTCATACCCAGCCCTCCATGGGATGAGGTGTTAAATTGTGGCCCCATCAATCTTCTCAGGTGGACGTAGAAGATCCCTGGCACTATTCAAAGCAGAGCTGGGGAGTTCTCCCAATAAACTGGCCCATATTTCTCCCTCAAACAAATATCACTAAAACAGATTATCTAGTCATTAAACTCATTGTTGTTTGCGGGACCTTGCTGTGCACAAATTGGCTCCATCATTTCCCTACATTACAACAGTGACTACAATTCAAAAGTACTTCATTGGTTGTGAAGCGCTTTGGGACATACTGAGGTTGTCAAAGGTGCTTTATAAATGCAAGTTCTTTCTTTATGTCACCAAAATTGTGCTGATTGATGGGCAGTTTTGTTCTGTGGCGTCATACACCCATTAGGAACTTAGCCAAGATTGTCCCAAACTATTTTCCCTGACAGATGAATGTACTTTGTTGTCTGATACTAAGCTGTATATCTATTGCCTTAAAAAAAAAAACTCTTCCACTTCAGAATTAAACACCTAGCAGGCACAGATGCTGCCTGGCCTGCTGAGTTTTTCCAGCGGTTTCTGTTGTTATTTCGGATTTCCAGCATCCGCAGTATTTTGCTATTGTATTAGTGTTTGGTTCACTGCCACCCACCTCTCTTCTAGGAATGCCCACCTTGAAGAAGTTCTGCTCTCCTCTTCGACGGGATTTCCATTTGTCTCTTTCATCCCCTCCCCCCATTTCCCAGCCCCTAATCTTGCTTAAAATCTGTTCCATTTCCTGCTTTTTTTCCAGTTCTGACGAAAGGTCTTCGACCTGAAACATTAACTCTGTTTCTCTCTCCACGGATGATGCCTGGCCTGCTGAGTTTTTCCAGCGGTTTCTGTTGTTATTTCGGATTTCCAGCATCCGCAGTATTTTGCTATTGTATTAGTGTTTGGTTCACTGCCACCCACCTCTCTTCTAGGAATGCCCACCTTGAAGAAGTTCTGCTCTCCTCTTCGACGGGATTTCCATTTGTCTCTTTCATCCCCTCCCCCCATTTCCCAGCCCCTAATCTTGCTTTAAAATCTGTTCCATTTCCTGCTTTTTTTCCAGTTCTGACGAAAGGTCTTCGACCTGAAACGTTAACTCTGTTTCTCTCTCCACGGATGATGCCTGGCCTGCTGAGTTTTTCCAGCGTTTTCTGTTGTTATTACCTAGCAGTAATGTATGGATTTTGCTGATCTTTTGTGCTCCTGTTCTAATCACAGGAGTTCTTCATAAAAATAATTCAAGATCAAAATTGTGACTGAAAGCTATATACATACTTTTTTAGCAAATGAAGAAATGGAAAAAGTTGAATACAATGTAGTTGTTTAGAAGATGGGGCTCTCGCATTCAGCCTGGACTGATTTGAGATTGATTTTAATTTAATTTAATCTTTTTTCCCCCCTCCATCTTTCCCCTTTCTCACAAATCTAGAGAAAACAGTTTGTGACAGGCTCAACCTAGTTCCTAGTGCATGAAACTACCCAGAGTCCAACTCTAAATTCAGTCTCACTACTAGGATGGCGGGATGGTGCAGTAGAGAGTGTTCTTCAGAGATTGGGGTTAAGGTACATTGTTGAAGCAGATTTGTTGAAACTTTACTCTTTATTTAGCTTGTGCTACACATCACCTGGGAGCAGCCAAGACTCCCATTTTGAATCTGGTGAAGGAAGAGCAGCTTTGATTCTAATCTTAACTGTTTTAAAATCATATATAAAATGTACAGTAATTCCTTCTTTTGTCACAGATCCCTTTACTCTGATTAACGAGGGGCCTTAACCCCAGTTAGCACATCATTCTTAACTCATTTAAATGTTTCTATTTACTGCATGATACCATCAAAATAAATGGAAGTGTTTCCTTACCCAGCACTGATATTCCTCACCTTTTTAGAAAAAAAAAATGATGATCTCAATTATCTCCCAACATAGTGGACATGTGCCCAAGATTGTCCACATGGCAAATTCTAATCTCAACTGTGCCATAGGGTAGAGACTAAATGGAAGCTACACAGTGAAAGAGAGAGGAAAAATCACCTGGGATGTTGTCATGGATCTTGTAGCAACTGGTTCCAAATTCTTATTGGCAATGGTCTGGAAGAAAATCAGCTACCCACTGCTTTAGTTGCAGAGTGCAGTAGGGCACCTAATGGTTCGGAGGGGGAAGGAGACTTTCTTTTTGGTTAAATTTTATTTACTATTAGTAAAGCTTAAAAAAAATCAGTGATATAGAAGTGAAATGTCAAAATCTAACCCAGACTGTTTGTTCTCCTTGTCTAGTCCCTACTTGATGAGCCAAACCCAAATAGTCCAGCAAATAGCCAGGCTGCACAGCTTTACCAAGAAAACAAACGGGAATATGAGAAGAGAGTATCTGCTATTGTAGAGCAGAGCTGGAGTGACTGCTAACCTACAGCAACAAGAATCCTCTGCCAACTGCCCAATGCATTATTTTACCTGAGTAAATGCAAAAAAAAGTGTCATAAGACTGGCAGAAGAGTCTGCATACGTTCTTTGCCGACATTCTTAAGGAATTTCAACCCTTTAACGTTTGTGCTGTTAGAGGGTTCTTTTGTTGCATGATGTGACTTTGTAAGCAGTATTTGATAAACTCGTACACTCTGGTCTCTTTCCTTGTTTAGGCATCATCACTGACCCATCTTTGCATCAACCACTGTAATAGCACCTCACTGATATGCGTGAGAGTGAAATGTTGAATTGCTAACAACAAAGTCCGAACAATTGAGACAAATACTGATTTTTGAGATCCGTTAAATTAAACTTCTAGTTCAATATTATTTGCTGGTGTCCTGATCACCAGATATAACACCTGAAGTACATTTGAAGAGGAGAGCAATTACAATGTAATTTGCTCAGCAACAGCGAACAGCCTGTTGTGACATTGGCTTAATGGAGAGCTGCTTTTTACAGCCATGCAAGTCTCACTAGATTGGTAGTAAGCTGGCTTTTTCTTTTCATACAATTTTGCAATACAACTGAGCTGAACTAGATCCCAATGGGAGGATACTTTCCCCACATGAGCCTGCATTTTATTTTGGAGGGGGATTGCATCAGTTTATCACGTGGGAAAACTGTACCATCTGTCAAATCTGATTGGCACAATGTGACTGGAAGCAGCTGTACTTCCAGCCAGCACTTTGTCATAAATCAGAGAAAGCTTGATTGTGTAGACCAAGCAAACCAGGTGCTTTTATTATTCAGGTGCACACACAACTGTAATAATTTATAGCTTTATGCCTGTTATGGATGACTAATGCCTACCTATGCTTTTTGATATATCTCTCATTTGCAGATGCTCTGTACAAAGCACAACTAAATTCAGGAATTTGACAAAATTGGCAGCCTGCATATATTTGATACATATGTCAGCTTCCAAGAGTCAATTATGTTACGCTTGGGAGAGATCTTCAAATCTTTTTTCACACCAGACAATCTGTTCTAGCAAAAAAAAACATCCTTTTCCCCCTCAAAATATTCACTTTCCCCCTCTTGAGGTATTCATTCATGTTGTGGGAGGTGAGATCCCACAGGTGCTGACAAACCACGTGTCCATTTTTCACACAAGTTTAGACAGGCAGTGAGTGTTGGTAGGTTATTTGATAGTAAAAGCTTCAAAGCCAAATCTGATATCATCTCCTGATGCCCATCCAAGTGAGGCTTTTAATTTAAATACCACTTCAATTTGTTTTGTTCAACTGATAATGGGCATCCTATACTCCAGAGAGCAAAAAATCAAATTTGTTTTTAAAAGGAACAATAATCCTAATTTGCTGCTTGACATCTTCATTGTCTGATTAGTGGCTACTATAAATGGGGGACAACTTTGCTCTTTCCTGTGCTGAAGAAATAACTGTGCTTGGGGATGTTGTGTATTGTGCATATGTAAAGCTGGGAGTTTCATTTTAAGATGATACTTTGTTTCAGCTCTGCAAAACTAAATACACTGGCAAAAAAAAGCTTTCAAACATTTCTAAAATCAAGTATGAAAATGTAATGTGTAGAGTACACCCAGCTTTTTTCCAAATTAAGTTCTGGGGCAAGCAGTTATCCTGTAAATGTCTCCACACGTGCCTCTTGTGCCACGTTGGCACAGAATCTCCACCCCCCCCATCCCCAACCAGATAATGGTGGGTGGCTTTCCCGACAGACAGTCAAACTTGAAGAGACTTATCAAAAAAGGAAAGTCAGCTACTGAGCCCCTTTCACAGCCAGAAAATTAAAAGCATCCATCTTTATTGGTAAATGCTTGGTAGGAAGCACCCACAGTTATGTGTATTTTCCAGGAGGGAATTCTCACGGCCTTCCCACCACTAGGTGTGTTACCATGGTGAGGTGGGTAGCCCAGGTGAGGATCGGTCGGTCCCTTTGAGGAGCTTTGGAGATCGGTTTAGTGATGCATGTGAGTGTGAAAATATTATTTTTTTTTCTGCTTTTGCTGTAATTAACTTTACTGTAATTGCCTGTTGTACTCCTACTGGAATGTTGTAATGTTTTTCAAAGGGTTCCATTTTCTGCTGTGTTTTGTGAAAATTAATTATTTCTGTTAATGCTGTATAAAGGATTTCTTTTATTTCTTGTTTTGTAAAGATGTATTTTTTTTCTCTTAGCCCCCTTTAAGGTGCATCAAACATTTTTGTACTCTATTCTACAGTGCTTTTTATAAGGAAGTCAGTGAAGGAAATGTATTTATGATTCTGTTCAGGTAATTCAAAAGTAGTAACTGGTCGCCATCTATTTTGCTGAAAAAAAAATGATTTATTCACTTAGTGTAACAAGTGTTTTATACAGGAAGTGATTAATGATATCCACTTTGTAATGATGTTTGTCGAGGTAGTTTTTTTTTGCCTTGTTTTTACTCTTATCTTGGAGACTTGAAAAAACAATTGAGCAATTGACGGGCTTGTGTTGCATTTTTATCAGGTAACACTGGCGAGAATGTTTATAGCCCTCTGGGCTCTGCAGTTTCATGATGCTTGTATGTTGTACAATATGTATTGATGCAAACACTTTTTCAGATTTTTTTTAAATAAAAGCTTTACTTTGAGAATATAAGCACTTTGAAAATAGTAGTAATGAACTTGTCATTGTCTTGTAAATTTTTTGCATTCATTGATTGAGAAAGCAAGATAATTCCAACTGAGGAAGGCCATTTGGCCATCTTGATTCATCCATCTAGAGAGATCCTAACATCACCCTGGTTTAGCATCCAGTTGTTTCTTAAATGATTCCAGGGTTTTTCCCACCACTACTCCTATCTGGATGTTTATTCCACACATTGATCACCCCGTGGGAAGAAAGATTTCCTGACATCAGTCCTAAAAGTACCCTTCTGCTGTTTGAGCATGTGTCCCCAAGTTCTACTCCTGCAGTTTAAAGTAATATTCTGGGTTAACTTTTTCTATACCCAGCCTTACTGCCCAAACTCCTTTGTTCCATTGGTGGTTTGTTTTGATTCAAAAGCCATTAAGAATCAATCTATGTTCTCCCATTAAAGTTTGGAATAAGATTAGATATGGCAAAATTATCGTGCACTGGATGTAGCCGACCATCTCACTGATAACAGCAGATAAGCCTTTCTCTGCCAGTACAAGCATACGTCGATGAGCTGCTTCCACCTCATGTTTGCACAGACCTTGTGATGGCACTGACTCTTCAGCCTCCTGTTTACATTGATATTCCTTTTCATCTTATGTTTGCGCAATAGTTTTCCTATTCAAACCTGTGCCATTCTTTTTCCTAAATTACCAGTCTGCACATTTCAATTTCATGATGGTGCTGGCTTTTCTCAGCTGACAAACTAACTTTTGGTCTTTCTGGTCTCTGGTACTCAGTTGTACTGCTGTCTGCTTCTGGGAATGTACTTTGATTGAACTTTTGAACAGCCTGATTTTATAGGCTGTCCCAACACTTTATTCTTGCGCACTGCAAAGGCTACTTTCATGGGCCACCTTTTGCAGTGAACCTGTTATGAACTGGAAGTTTAATCTTGTAAAGGCATTGGGCAAAATTACAACAGTTGGTAGTTCAAATAAGCTCATAGGTTTCAGGCTAAATTACAAATTGGATAAATCTATATTGGACAATAAATACAATGTAAAATTAATCAACAGCTGAAGAGCAATACAGTACTTAAATTTCACTGCTGCTTTAAACTATTTTCTAAAACCAAAGTAATTAAATGTTTGAATTACTTAACAATGCTACATGGAGTACATCTTTGTTGCCATAGAGTTCTGTCTCACAAAAATATGACCCAGATGAAACAAGTTACTTGAAAAACATTGACAGCTAGCATTATGTATCCCAGCAGCTTATCACACCTCAAATCAAAGACATTTCACCAGTGGCAAGCTTTGAAATAAACTCAAACATTTTCAGAATTGGTCAGTAGTCAAAATTAATTATTTCCATTGCTTGGATAGATGAGAGGAAAGCTTCTCCTCATCATCTGATGAATTGTTTTGTTAGTTCAGACTTGAAACAAAGCCTATTGGAATTCTTGTCTGGCATAACCTCCTTTTTAATATATTGATTGCAGACAATTTGTTCACATCTGCCTCTATCCAGCATTGTATATTTGCTCTACCCACAGGACCTCAAGACAAAGGAAATCTTCACAGAAAAAATGACTCCAATTTAAAAAGTCTTTCACATGAACAAATACAACATAGAAAGACTTGCAGGACATAGTTGTGTCTGTCACAATACACAAAGGATAAGCCCCTGTATTTTTTCACTTTTATCTTCCTCTACTACCAATCATACCCAGCCAAGCAGTTGATCAGTCTTCTGAAAGCGTCTACTTGGAAGCACACAAGATCAGCCCATGTGGATATTCCCTGCATACCTGTAGGGAAGCTCCATATAGCTGAGATACTAACTCATTGTACAGAGGATAGAAAAATAGGAGTAGGCCCTTCGAGCCTGCTCCGCCATTCAATATGATCATGGCTGATCCTCTATCTCAATACCATATTCCCGCTCTCTCCCCATACCCCTTGATGCCTTTTGTGTCTAGAAATCTATCTATCTATCTCCTTAAATATATTCAGTGACTTGGCCTCCACAGCCTTCTGTGGTAGAGAATTCCACAGGTTCACCACCCTGAGTGAAGACATTTCTCCTCATCTCAGTCCTAAATGTCCTACCCCGTTTCCTGAGACTGTGCCCCCTCGTTCTAGACCCCCCAGCCAGGGGAAACATTCTCCCTGCATCCAGTCTGTCTAGCCCTGTCAGAATTTTATACGTTTCAATGAGGTCCCCTCTCATTCTTCTAAACTCTAGTGAATACAGGCCTAGTCGACCCAATCTCTCCTCTTACGACAGTCCTGCCATCCCAGGAATCAGTCTGGTGAACCTTTGCTGCACTCCCTCTAAGGCAAGTATATCCTTTCTTAGGAAAGGAGACCAAAACTGCACACACTACTCCAGGTGTGGTCTCACCAAGGCCCTGTATAACTCTAGCAAGACATCCTTGCTCCTGTATTCAAATCCTCTTGCAATGAAGGCCAACATACCATTTGCCTTCCTAACTGCTTGCTGCACCTGCATGTTTGCTTTCAGTGACTGGTGTACAAGGGCACCCAGGTCCCTCTGTACATCAACATTTCCCAATCTATCACCATTTAAATAATACTCTGCCTTACTGTTTTTCCTACCGAAGTGGATAACTTCACATTTATCCACGTTATACTGCATCTGCCACGTATTTGCCCACTCATTCAACTTGTCTAAATCGCCTTGAAGCCTCTTTGCATCCTCCTCACAACTCACAATCCCACCTAGTTTTGTGTCGTCAGCAAACTTGGAAATATTACATTTGGTTCCCTCATCCAAATCATTGATATATATTGTGAATAGCTGGGGCCCAAGCACTGATCCCTGTGGTACCCCACTAGCCTGCCACCCTGAAAAAGTCCCATTTATTCCTACTCTCTATTTCCTGTCTGTTAACCAATTTTCAATCATAGCAAACATGAATCCAAGTGCTACTACAGCCACATGTTATGTGATCATAACACCCCATGCCAGTATTGATGAATGAAATTCAAAATCAAGTTTTTCCTTTTTTGGAAGATCCCTCTAAATTTCTCCCCGGTACATAAGAAATAGCAGCAGGAGAAGACCATTTGGCCCCTTGAGCCTGTTCCTCCATTCAATAAGATCATGGCTGATCTGATCTTGACTTCAGCTCCACTTTCTTGCCTGCTCCCCATAACCCTTGGCTCCCCTATAGTTCAAAAACCTGTCTATCTCCACCTTAAATATATTCAAATGGACTGATTGTTACTAACTCTCAGTTAATAAAGCTCTGAGTTGACCATTAGGAAGTCAACAATAGCACCCTTGTATCAATATTCTTGGTGTATTTTTTTCCCCCTCCTCCCTCTCTGTGGAGCAGCGTTTGGCCTCTATTTAGAATTATATGGGAGAAGGGGAGCTAAACATGTATCCAACTACTCCAGCTTCATGTGATGAGGATGCTCCAATAATCTGCCCCAAACATATCATTTTAATTCCCCTGTTGACTATGGATAAAAACATCACATGATGTAACATTAAGCCAGTCTGTACTGAGTTAGTTATTCTCAGCCAGACAGCAGTATGGGTCTACAATTTGCATCAGTGTCTCTAGGCTGAGTGAAAATAAGTCAGTCAGGATTCCTGCTCCTCATTTACATCCAGTGACCCATGCTGAAAATTGCAGCTATGCAAATGCCAGGTACAGAAACATTGGGCTCAGCTGTGATGGCCACCACTTTCAAATAGCTCGTTGACACTCACTGTTAAGGTTGGCACATGAAAATGGCTTCTTGGACAAGGTGCCAGATGATATTCAGTGCCTGTGAAACTGTGCCCCAACAGGAGGCAGAACCTCTGTTGGGAGAAAACTGGGGGAAAATAAAACCGGTTAATTTCTGCATATTTGTCGGTTTCTTAGGTAAGGGTATCAAGGGATATGGAGAAAAAGTGGGTAAATGAAGTTGAGGTAAAGAAAGATCTTGCATTTATATAATGTCATTCACAGCCTCATGACATCCCAAAGTGCTTTACAGCCAATTAATTACTTTTGAAGTGTAGGCACTGTTGTAATGTAGGAAACAAGGTACCATTATCTAATAGAATGGCAGAATAAGCTCAAGGGGATGAATGGCTTACTTCTGTTCCTAACTACTTTCTTTTCATTAATACGCCTCATCCCGAATCTTAGTTGACCACAGGAGACATTTCACTGGGAAGCAGAGATGGTAATGAGTCACACAGAATCCTAGTAATATGAAAGACTGGATGGCAGCACACGAGACCGATTTGATTTTTCCACACCACTGAACTCCTCAGTCAGACTGCCACAGGGGATGAGGAATTATCCTATAGGGATGGGAGGGAAAATCAAATATGGCAAGCCTCTACTGGGCTGCTCTTGTATTCCTACAGGCAGCCAGCCAGCCAAGAGGTTCTAGGAGCAAGCGGAGTGGTCCACCCTCTCAGCTGCCTGGTTTGATTGGAGAAGAACAATAAAAGCAGATAATTAAGGTGAAGATTGCAAATTCTCCTTACTGGAGAACACATTCCCCTAAAGAATAACTTCCAACTTTCATTGCATTGCAAAACTGAAAGGAGGCACAACCTAGCAGCCTGAGACTTGATAGAACCTACTTGCTCTCATTAATCTGTCAGCTATAGGTTAAGGAAAAATACATCACACTGATACTACTTTTTCCTGGTTTAGAATATTTGCATTTAAACATTCATGGCATAATTATAGAAACTGGCTGGAAGAATTTACTAGCACAGCAGCCCAACAGAGCAGAAATACTCAGGAAGGCACTGCTGGGGAGCTACTGAACCCAACAGCATAATTATTACACATATGCAAAGCATAGCTGGGAAATGTTACAGAATCTGGTAGCACAGGACTGCCATCAGTGAAGGTTGTCACTCATGGAGGATTGGCTGGGAAGAGTTAAACGTCCCAACTGAATAAAGGAGCTGGACTGACATTAGTAAAGATACAATTATTGACAGGGTGCTTACTGGGAGGAGTTAGTGGACGGAACAGCACAAGCAAGCTCAATTAGCATTGCTGCTATTCAGTTTTTGGCTTTACTGCTCAGTTGGAAAGCCAGTGTAAAAAAACAATTAGAGGACCTTGACAAATGAGATTTTTTAAATGTAAAAATAGACTTCATTTAAATAGAAAAAGGGATACAAGATTGGATTAGAATTTACTTCAATCAGAAAATATTTAAACTAAAAATGGAAAAAGACAAGAAATATAGCCATAGGCTAAAGAGTCAAGAAACTGGTAGGCTAAAAATCAAATACCTGGCATTAGGAGCATATTAATATTGATAAACTTAAAGTGCTTTCACACTAATTTAAGGATCATGAGAAACAAGGTACTGGAGCTTGAAGGATATGTACAGAAAGGGAATTGGCTTACTAAAAGACATAGCCAAAGCCTGAGTTTCATACAGCAGGAAAGCTAAACTGGTACAGAGGTACTACTGTCAATGAAGAAGAGCTATTAATAATAGAGATTATAAAAGTCAACTTGGATATAACCTGTGACACTAACAAATAATACAACTATCAGGATAAAAGGTAGTGACTGATGTGACCATGTCACTATGCTGGTGATCTCAAAAAATTCAACTATATTAGTCAAACATAACCTACCCTTAATAAATCCATACTGACACTCTGATCAGCTGATACTTGTCCACCTGCTCAGTCACGATCTCGAAGATTCCAGTAATTTCACAATTGATGTTCAATGCACAGGCCTTTATTTACCTGGTCTCTTCCCTCCCTTCTTAAATAATAGTGACATTTGCAATTTTCCAATCCAAGGGCCTCAATCTAGAGACCTCTGGAAAACTATGACTAATGCATCTGCAATTTCCTCTTTCTTTTAATGCCCTGGGGTGGATACCATCAGGTCGTGGAGATTTGTCTATCCAAGTCCCATTATTTTTGCCATTACCATATTTTTACTTATATTAAATCCACTAAGTTCCACCCCTTGACTATTTTTAGGTTCCCTGATGCCACTGGTATTTTATCCTCTTCCTCCACTGTGAAAACATTCACTCCCTTAAGAGTTCAGTGCTCACGTAATCCACACCTTAACTGGGAACCAAGTGAACTTCTCAGAGGGTGCGACTGTTCAGCGAGATGGTGGGCAAACAAGTGGATATAACCAATAGCGAAGAAAGCATACAATGTGCAGGCACTGTCGCTGGACAGAGTGGGCTGGGTGAGGCCATTTGTCCAAGGGGCAAACATGCAATACAATACCAGCCAGCCTATGCCGTGCACAAAGTCGTGGAAGAAAATGATAAACCCAAGAGTGGCATATCTTTCCGGCAGGTTTTCATGCAACCTGAGATACGCTGAGACACAGGTGGCTTGGTCAGCCATTCCAAGTGCTTTGGGTACAGTTCTTGTGAGCAAAGCATTAGCTGCGCAGTTAAAAAACCTATCTGATGGTGGGTGGGGGTCGGATGTGATGAATAGGGGTTCAGTCACAACATTGAATCATGAAATCTGTATCTATATGAACTGATGGGTCATTTTAATTTTGGTTACAACCAGTCTGCTTTCCTAGGGCTGCAAAGAATGCAAGTTATGGTCTGATATGCAAATATGTTTTGATTGCAAAGCAAGTAGAAACCATTTACCAGTTTGTTGGTTTTGTCCTAAAAATCTATCAAATTAAAGTCCTTGGTAACATGCAATGGTCAGTTGTTTTTGCATTAAATTGATAAACTGGTTTCCACCATGGATGCTACCTATTATTTTCCTATATCCCAGTTTGTATCTTCAAATAGGTCAAAATGTATACCTGGGCAACAAGTATAATAATCTGTTTTAAATCATGATAGCCTTATACGAACAACATACAAACAATGATGGACAGGTAAAGACCCTCTGGTCCATCGAACCTGTCCCACACAATTGAGATATCTTGTGTATCACAATATATACACTCCCCACCCCACCCAAAACCATGTGATCTCTCGGGACAGGCAAAAAAAAGCTTAAAAACCCAGGCCAATTTGGGGGGGGGGGGAAAATGGAAAATTCCTCTCCGACCCATCTAGACAATCAAAACTAGTCCAGATCATCACTTTGGCCCTGAATTCCCTGCAATATCTACCTTCTGTAAGAGGTGATCTCCGCCCCAGCCAGAAACAGGTCCAGCTCTCACTTGAAGGAATTCAGCGAGTCAGCATCCATCGCACGAAACGGCAGCCTGTTCCAGAAGTCCACTATTCTCTGGGAAAGAACCACCTCCTGACATTTAACCTAGAGCTGGCCGTTTACAACTTAAAATTGTGACCCCTGGTCCTCCCTAACCTATTTAATTGGAACAAACTGTCAAATGGAACACAATCTTCATTATCTTATAAACCTCAATCAGATCACTTCTAAGTCTACACTTCTCTAAAGTGTAGAGTCCCAACTATTTTAGCCTATCTTGATAACTAAGATGCTTTAAACTGGGAATTAGTCTAGTCACCCTCCTCTGTCCCTTTTCCAAAGCCACAATATCACCCACCGTGAGAAGACCAAAATTGGACAGTATTCCAAGTGCGACCAAGGTCTTGTACAAGGGCAAAACAGTATGCCTCATCAATTGTCCGATGGATACATCCCAACACCCTATTTGCTCTAGCTATTGCTTCACAGCATTGCTCATGTGCCTTTAAAGATCTATGCACTAGAATGCCCAAATCTCTTTCTATCTCCACCTTCTTTAATGCTTTTCCCTGAAGGGTGTACGAATGTTGAGCATTTGCTCTGCCCACATATGCATAACACTGCACTTATCCAAGTTATATACATCATTTGCCAGTCATAAGCCCAATCACCCAACATATTAAAATCTGCCTGAAGCAGACGAGCATCGTCTACAGTCCTAACACTCGCACAGATTTTAGTATCATCTGCAAATCGTGTCCCCAACGCCTACATTCAGATCATTAATAAAAATAGTAAAGAGCAACAGTCCCAACACTGATCCCTGCGGGACACCACTGGTGACCGGTCTCCAAACAGATCCAAATCCATCTATAACTAATTCTTGCCTATGTCCTGCCAGCCAGTTCTCATTCCAGCTCAATATATTACTGCTAAGACCAGAGGCTTCGATCTTATAGAGAAGCTTCTTGTGTGGAACCTTATCAAAAGCTTTTTGGAAGTCTAGACAATGTCTACTGGACTTCCCTCATCCACCAACTTTGTAACTTCTTCAAAAAATACAATTAGATTTGTAAGATATGACCTTTTTATGAAGCCATATTGGGTGTCCCTAATATGTCCCTCTATCCATGTATTCATATATTGCATCCCGAATGATTCCCTCAAACATCTTTTCTATTACTAATGCAATTGTGATTTTTTTTTTGTAGTTTTCTTTGCTTCTAGTTGAATTTCAAAAAAGGTACTGAGGTATATCTCTGGGATCATGCTCCCATTCGCCAGTTTCTCTCATATCACTTGCTAAAGTATCAGATATTGGGCTTATCAAGGTACACCCAACTTCAAGGAAGTTAGGGCTCACTTACACAGAGTGGTCTTTGATACTGACCACAAGTAAATTGAGTAAAAGACCCCAAAACTTGATGCAGAGTGCACATTCGCTGCCTATAGGAACATACCCCATTTACCTAAGTTCAGAGAGCTTAGGTTCAGGATGACCGAGCCAAGACTGGAGGATCCCCAACTATGCACAGGGGTACTGCTTTCATTTAACCAGCCAAAATTGCACAACTTACCAGAGAGCTTCACTCTCCTTACAGGGTTATCTAGTGCTGAATGGGAAGAATCCCAGTTCTTGGTCCATTGGTAAGCTAGACTGGCTGCTCAAACATGAACAATGCCCTCGATTACTGCATTTGACAATTATGCATTTAAAAAGTTCTATTCAGACCAACATTTGAAGTAATCAAACAAGCAGAGTCCTGTGGAGTCAAAAAAGTTTAAATTAAAGCACAAATTTCAAATCCTTTCTATGAAAAATACAAACAAAAACAAAATTAGTTCAAGTGGTCAATTTATTGCATTTGACAATTATACAATTATGTTAAGATCCTGTTCAGACTGATGTACAACAAAAACAGTAAAAATGTTAAAACAACCAGACAAAAGTATCTACTACATGAAACTGTAACAAGGTAAAGTGTACTACACAAATGTATTTCCAACCCCATTGGTTAAAAATAGCACAGCTCCAATATGATCTAATTCTCCATTTGCAGATCATCCTTAATCGCACAGTACACCGTTAATTTCTGTTGTGCTCTACAAATACAACAGTACCATGTAATAAATCCAAGATACTTTCAGTCGCAAGGGTGTTTAGTTCTGTATCCAAGTCTCAGATATTTGAAATCTTAAGACTTTATCACATCAAAAAACATTGCACAGGATGACAAACACTCTCTATTCTGGCAAAGAACACAGATGCATCACATTTAATACATAGGAGGAACCCATCCAGTGCATCTTTAAACTAGTGTTTTAATTATCAAACTATTATCCCCCCCATCCCAAAAATATATATCCAAACACACACTTTGGCCACATCACAGTGAGGAAATGTAAATCCAGCAAAGCTCAGAAAATACATGAAATCTGATTGCACCTTTATGCTAAGGAGTCAATTTCACCCACAAACTGTAATCTGGGACACCAAGGTCACAAACAAGATCTTTGGACCCCTTTTTAAGAACCAAACAGCATCACATAATCTAGTTTAATTGTTAAATGCAGTAAAGTTAATTCCATTAAAATATTCCTTTTCCAAGTTTAAAAAGTACTGCTCCAGGCAGTTGAGAAAAAAACACAAGCATTTCTTTTTCCTCGGCAATGTCCGCAATAAAGCAGCATCATGTAATTACCAGGGTTACTTGATTTTAGAGCAGGAAAAAAGAGTGTAGCTTGGTCATCAATTTAACTGATGCATTAAAAAAGCAAACATTTGTTACCAATTCTGAAATCATTTAAAATTTTGAGTCCTGACTGAAGATATTCTGCACTGTTCCTGCCTCTCCCTAACCAGTTCTATGCCCAATTCACATTTACAACTGTATATGAGAACCACAAAATTCTTCTGTAATTTTTATGGTTAACAATGTAACCAGATTAAATAAAATGTTGCCACAGATTCAGGTTAGACATCTAATGAATTTGATTCTTTGTCGCATTGGAGACTATAGCCTCAGCGCACTCAGTCTGCTTACTCCTGGGAAACTTCAGCAGAAACCACAGTTCCCTCAAAAGACCTCTGTCCTGGTGTATTATTTTACTGTCTCTGAAAGAGAAAAGAACAAGTTTTTAGATTTATTAATACAAAATCAATTTGCTATTTTTTTCTTCGTCTATTCCACTCAAGCGAGAGTAGAATTACATCATCAGATCCCATAATGTCAACCTGTATCATTCACCACTTGACTTCTCAAAACAGATAATATAACATCCCCCTATATATCAAAATATTTGTTCCCTATTCACTTTACAAAGATCCACTCAATATTAAAAACCTGATCAGCACCACATGACCATTCTAGTCCCTCAGAGAACTTTGCTGTCACAAATCAACAGTGCAATGGATTTCACACCAATTTTTTCATTTCCAGAGCCTGTAGAACTTTCTACTTTATCCATCTCATCACAAATCTCCCATTATTTGAAATGTCTAATTTAGATAACACATAGTTGTCAATGTGAGGGAAAGCTCTAGAATTCTCAATAGCACATGTTCACAAAACTTTTCAAAACAAAAATAAACTTGCTCTAAAACTGAGGGGAGCACATGATATGCAAACCTCAAATTCCCTCTCTACCTCCTCTTGCCATACTGAGCTCTTGATCTCAATCCTGTATGATGTGGAAAGTATCAAGCAGATGCCAAACAATTCTCCACAGCTGTAGCCAAATTAAAACGTCAAGACTGTGGGAAAAACAGAAGACGAGTTTCTAACCAGATCAAATCTGCTTCCTTACACCCAACCCAATAATTCCTGCAAATCAAATAAATGCTCAGTACTCCCCATTTAAAAAAAAAGATGGAAGTTAAAATTGTTTACTTGTAAAACGGCTAGTGATGCTATAGTGAAACAATGGCTCACTTATAACCCAGTTCCAGGGGACGAAGCCATTTTCAGCACAGGGCAGGAATAAGGGTGCAGAAACAACTTAAATTTAAATAAGATTTGTCAGGCAGCGCTAGAATGGCAGGATGCAGAATTAACTACCCCACTGAGGCTACAACTTTAGGTATGGCACGATGGGAAAACGACTAGTTCACAACAGCAGCCACAGAGGCTGATCACTGTTGGTGGGTGTAGCCCACGGAGGGAAAAATGAGTTTATCTGATTAAGAAAGTTATTATCCACTTTTATCTTCCCACCTTTTTTTAGACAAAGGGTTCACAATGAATGTGTGGGGGGAAACAGAAGGTGGTCTGCTTTCGCAGCTTGTTACCATCAATAATTTGTTCTGCTGTTTACTATGCATTTCCTTTATTCCTCCACCCCACACGCTATCTTCACCAAACTACAACATGGTACACTGCATTTTAACCAAGAAATTTTGCCTCAATAATGCAGTTCTATTAATACAGTTAAATGGTCATCCTGACATATGTGCCTCAGGCAAAGCTTAGCCAGTGATGAAGAGCAGTTTGATGTCCATGATAGTATGAATCACAACTTTATACAGTATTTTCCTACAATCACTTTCCTCCATTCATTTGCCCAACCTTGCAAACGTCCATCCCCCAGGGTTCAGGATCAGATATGTAGTTTCTTTAATCTTTCCTCACAACTCATCCCCTTTACACCTGGGTTCTTTCTTACTCTTTTCTGTGCCCTGTCCAATACATCACTTTTGTTGTAAAAGGGCCAAACAGTTCATCATTGTTCACCTTTAAACGAGGTCCTTATTGTACAGTACCTGTTTCATTATCTCATCTCTTGTAGTGAAATGTGGTGCATCTTCAACATCAACTCCAACTGCCATTTCCAACACCTTCTCCATAAGCTTCTCACTATAACTAAAAACAATAAATAGAAATTACACAACCGGTCATTCCACCAATCACATCTATGAATCAAATTATTTTTAAAAGGGAACGATATTCTATTGAATCCCCCCCCTCCACCACACACAATCATAATTTTATAAATACATTCATACTTTGCAGCATTCTAAGTCACCTCTTGCTGGCTTGTTTTATGCCTCAGGTAAGAAACACCCTGAAGCCAACACATTTCGTATAAAACTCGGAATCATGTCACACTGCGAGTGGGGAACTTTACCCATTATCTCCCTTAATCCCCTCGAATCTCTGTCTCAGTGACACTGCGAATGGGGGGGGGCAGTGGATTGTGCACCGAATCCTTCGGGTCCTCAAACGTTAATAACCCCGAGTTACTGCTCAGTGCACAGGTCGGGAAGAGCCCGCTCTGCAAGGCCAGCACTCGGCCTCACTGTGCAATGAACCTCAAGCAGACCGGCCCATGTGTGTAAAAATCCAAGCGGAACTGCTGCCCAGGGAGTCACGGTGATCCCCCCGGGTAACGCTTTCCGCGAACAGCCGGCTGTACCCGAGGAGGAGGAGGAGGAGGAAGGGTGTCAGGCTGTTCTCACCCGGTCCCCCCCCCCTGCCCTCGCTCACCGGCAGCCCATGAAGATGTGGTTGGACCAGGCCACGGAGAGCGCGACCAGGTAATCCATGCGATCCCGCGGGTAGTCGGACAGATTCCGGACCAGAAAGTCCCGGCGCGCCCTCCAGTGTTTGTCGCTCTCCGACAGGCCCCGCAGCCCCTCCACCGTCTCGGCGATCTCCCGGTTCTGCTTCAGGAAACTCCTCCAGGTCGTCCGCCATCTTCCAACCGTCGCTGAGCCGGCCCGCGCTTTCCCGGCAGGCCCCGCGAGCAGGGCCAGGCCTCGTTGCTGCGTCAGCCCAGGAAGTCTCCATTGCCCCTTCAGAGGGCACCCTCTACACACACATTACACTGCTTCGCTCTTGGTCCTTATTTTTCAACAGGGTTTTATTTATATATTTTTTTTCATATACAGTATTAGTAATGAGAAAGAACTTGCATTTATTAGACACCTTTCACATCCTCAGGAGGTCCCAAAGTGCTTTGTAAGCAATTCATTATGTTGAAGTCTAGTTACTGTTACATTGAATATACAGCATGGAAACAGGCCATTCGTCCCCAACCAGTCCATGCTGGCGTTTATGCTCCACTCGAGCCTCCTACCACCCTTCCTCATCTAACTGAACCACCATAACCTCTATTCCCTTCTCTGTCATATGCTTATCTAGCTTCCCTCTAAATGTATCTATACAATTTGCCTCAACCACTCCCTGTGGTAGTGAGTTCCACATTCTCACCACCCTCCGGGTAAAGAAGTTTCTTCTGAATTCCCTATTTGATTTCTTGGTGACTATCTTTTGATGGCCTCTAGTTTTGCTCTTCCCCACAATTGGAACCCTCTGTGTCTACTCTGTCAAAACCTTTCATAATTTTAAAGACCACTATTAGGTCACCCCTCAGCCTTCTCCCATCCTGTTATTCCTTTCCTTAAAAGGTATAACCTCACAGTTCTGGTACCACCCCTGGAAATCTTTTTTGCACCCTCTCCAGTGCCTCTATATTCTTATTTATAATATGGTGATCAGAACTGTACACTACTCCAAGTGTAGTCTAAGGTTCGATACACGTTTAGCATAACTTCTCTACTTTTCAATTCTATCCCTCTCGATATAAACCCTTATTTTGTAGGCAAACATGGCAACCAATTTGCACCTGGCAAGGTCCCGCAAACAACCTGAAGTAAATGACCAGATAATCTGATGTTGGTTGAGGCATGTGTGTTAGTAAGGCACTGGAAGAACTGCAACTCATTTTGATACATCTCATTCTTAGGAACAGGAGTAGGCCATTCAGCCCCTCTGGCCTGTTCCACCATTCAGTGAGATCATGGCTGATCTATATTTTATCTCCATCCACCTGCCTTGGCTCCATATCCTTTTATACCCTTGTCTAGCAAAAATCTATTGATCTCAGATTTAAAATTATTAATTGAACTAGCATCTACTGCTTTTTGTGGAAGAGAGTTCCACACTTCTACCACCCCTTGCATGAAGAAGTGTTTCCTAACCTCTCCTGGATGGCCTAGTTTTGATTTTAAAGTTATGTTCCTTTGTCCTGGACTCCACCACCAGCAGAAAAAGTTTCTTTCTTTCAATTCTCTCAATCAAATCGCCTTCTATATTTCAGAAAATACAAACCGAGTTTATGCAATCTTTCCTCATAATCTAACCCTTGGAACCCTGGTAACACTCTGGTGAATCTGCACTGCACTCCTTCCAAGGCCAACATATCCTTTCTAAGGTACTTTACACAGTATTCCAGATGTGGTCTAACCAGGGCTTTGTATAGTTGTGGCAAAACTTCCTCCCCTTTATATTCTAAGCCCTCTAGTTATAAAGGCGAACATTCCATTAGCCTTTTTGATTATTTTTTGTACCCGACTACTACATTTTAGTGATCTGTGTACATGAACCTCTAAATCTCTTTGACCCTCCACTGTTCCTAGCTTTTCACCATTTAAATCATGCTCAGATCTATCCTGTTTTGGTCCAAAATGGATGACCTCACACTTAATATGCATTGAAATCTATCGGCCACAGTTTTGCCCACTCACTTAATCTATCAATGTCTCTTTGTAATTTTATGCTCCCATCTACACTACTTACTATACAACCAATCTTTGTGCCATCAACAAACTTGGATATATGGCTCTCTATTGTGTTATCCAAGTCATTAATAAATACAGTGAATAGTTGAAGCCCTAGCACAGATGCTTGAGAGACACCACTAGTCTCTTCCTTCCAATTCGACTACATACCCATTATCTCTACTCTCTGTCATCTACTGCCGAACCAGGACAATAATTTGCCTTCAATTCCATGAGTCTTAATGTTAGCTAACAGTCTCTTATGTGGACCCTTATCGAATGCCTTCTGGAAGTCCATATAAACTACATCCATGTCTACTACTTTAGTCACTTCCTCAAAAAACTTCAATTAGGTTCGATAGACATGACCTATCCTTAACAAATCCATGTTGGCTCTCTCTAATCAGCTCAAATTTCTCTAATAGGTCTACAATTTCTTGGTTTCTTTCTCTCACCTTTCTTAACTAATAGAGTTACATTTGCAATTTTCCAATCTAAAGGGACAATTCTGGCGAAAGCTTTGGAAGATTATGGCTAAAGCATCTGCAATTTCCTCACCTACTTCCTTTAAAACCCTAGGGTGGAGACCATCAGGTCCTGGGGATTTGTCAGTATTTAGTTCCATTATTTTTCTAATACTGTTTTCTTGCTTAATTTAACTTTAGTGAGTTCCAGTCTTTGACTCATTATTAATTTTCCTGGAATGTCAGGTATATTATCCTCTTCTTCTACTGTGAAGACTGACACAAAGTAATTATTCAACAAGTCTGCCATTTCTTTATTTTCATTTGCAATATTACCCGCATCTGTTTTTAAAGGGCCCACATTACCCTTGACTACCCTTTTTCTTCTAATATAATTGTAAATTTCCTACATTACAATAGTGACTACACTTCGAAAAAGTACTTCATTGGTTGTAAAGCGCTTTGGGATGTCCAGTGGTCGTGAAAGGCGCTATATAAATGCAAGTCTTTCTTTTAAAAACTTTTTGTGTTAATACTGATATTCTTCGCAATTTTCTTTTCATATTCCCTTTTTGCAGCTCTTACTATCTTTTTTGTCTTCCTTTGCTGCTGTTTATATCGCTCCCAGTTCCTTGGATTTACAATATTCTTTGTACTTTTATAAGCTCTTTCCTTTAATTTTACATTATCTCTCACCTCTTTTGTCGACCATGGCTATTTAATTTGATAAGTAGAGCTCTTTCCCCTTAGGGGTATATACTGGTCCTGTATTAAGCTAAATTCTTTTTTGAACACCTCCCACTGTTCATCTGTAGTTTTACCCGATAACAGTTTTGACCAGTTTGTTGTCGTCAATCCCGTTAAAGATAGCCTTACCAAAAAATAGAATCTTAGTTTCTCCTTTTCAAACCTAACATTGAATTCGATCATCTTATGATCACTGTTAGATAAATGTTACCTTAATTTTAGATTATGAACTAAGTCTGGCTGTTTACTCATTACTAAATCTAGTATGGCCTGCCCTCTTGTTGGTTCTAGAACATAAAACTATCTTGAATACACTCAAGAAATTCACTACCTTTCTGACTGGAGCTACTCTGCTCTTCCCAATCTATATGAAAATTAAAGTCTCCCATTAAAACAACTTTGCTTTTGCTACAAGCCTCTCTAATCTCTGAAACTAATAAATTCTGCCACTTCAGTGCTTGCTATCAGGAGGACTGTAGACAACTCCGATTACAGTTTTAAATCCTCTCTTATTCCTCAATTCTAACCATAGAGTCTCTGCTGATCGCTTTCCCTTACCTATATCCTCTCTTACTAATGTTGTAATAGTATCTTATCAATAAGGCTACCCCTCCTAAAAAATAAATAGCTCCATATGTTAAAAGGGATTTCTGATTATTTTCTCTCTTTTTGATCATAAATCCACATCTTTAAGCTCCTGCTCCTCTTGGCTCCACAATAAGGTAGTAACAAATATATAAGTTTTTTTCTTACCTTTTGGGTGGCAGCCCCTTTAAGGACTGTTGGCTTGGATGCTGAGCATCTGAAAAAACTGACCGCAGCGTGCACGGCGTATGCTGTGGTCAATTGCAGATACATTTCTGAAAGGGGCCTGAAACAGGCGTTAGGCTCCTGATTTGCATATGGATTGGGCTTAATATGTTCCAGCTTTATTCACATTGTGGTCTTTTTATATCCGGCACACTCAACAGTGCCGATGCAATCCCGCCAGGGTACCCCAAGTGATAATCTTTTATTCAAGTACAATAGTACTTATACAACTCATCAATTACATAGTAAACCATTACATTCATTAATCACAATAAACAATAAAGCCTTAAAAACAGCTTTATGATTAACAATATAAATGCAATGATAAAATTTTACCAATAAATCAACAAAGTTTACAGTACAAATACCCTTAAACAAACACTATAAATTTAAAACAATAAATCAAGGTAAACTCCACATAAAAGAAAACAATTTAACACCAGTGCACAAATGACATAGCACCATCATAATTCAATTAAATGCTACAAATATACTACTACCCGTTTTACGCCAGTCCTACTGGCATAGTTTGTTCATTCAATCGTTCAATCGATCGTTCATTCAATTGTCCGTTCGTTCATCCGAGCGTTCGTTCGTTCAATCGAGCGTAAATTCCAATGTGCATGCGTGCGTGCGTGCATACCATTTGTCTAAGTGCGTGCATGTGTGCGTTCGCTCGTTTATCGAGCGTAAGTTCCAATATGCATGCTTGCGTTCGCTCGTTCGTTCGAACGTCCTCCATTGTTCGTTCGCCCGATCGACGTAAGTTCCAATATGTATGCGTGCGTGCGTACTTTGTCTAAGTGCGTACATGCGTGCGTTCGCTCGTTCGTTCAATCGGTCGCCAAACGATTGTTCATTCGATCGAGCGTAAGTTCCAATGTGCATGCGTGCGACCCCGAGCGATGTTGCCGACCTGCGTGATTCCCGTGCAGCTGCAGTTAAGATAACATTGCGGTCCTAATTGCATAATAGGACCTTGATTTACATGTTATTCATGAGGCTCTCCACTCTCTGCAATGAGAGCCTCATCTCTGCAACGAGTTGCCATAATTAAACTGTCACCGAATGGGAAAGCGGTGGGTTGGAGCTGGGAACTGCACTTGTGCAATTTTAACCCTTTGTCCAACCCTCACCTGCCCGTCGGGGTGGGTTAAAATTGACGGCAAGAATACAAGAGTAAAGGAGTAATGATAACGTTTTTCAAACATTGGTTAGGCCATAATTAGTATACGCTATGCAGTTTTGGGTGCCTTATTATAGGGAGGATATTAAAGCCATAGAAAGCATACAGTGTAGATTTACCAGCATGATGCCATGGATGGGAACTATAGTTATGAGGACAGACCAGAGAAACTGGGACTATTTCCACTGGAGCAGGGAAGGCTAAGAGGAGATTTAAGTAGAGGTTTTTAAAATTATGAAGCATTTTGATAGAGTGAATAGGGAATGACAATTTCCTTCAGTTGGAACTCAGTGATGAGAGGTCATTGATTTAAAATTGTCACTTAGAAAGTGAGGACAGAGGGTGGCCACAGAATGTGGTCGAGGCAGAGCCCATTGTACCTTTTAAGAGAAAATTGGATAAATATTTAAACCAGAGGAAGACACACAGTTATTGGGAGAATGTGGGGTAGTGAGATTTGTTTTGGATTGCTCCAGGAAAGAACTGGCACAGATACAATGGTTCAAATGATGTCTTTCTGTGATGCAAACTTCTATGGTACAATCAAAACCACTTGTTTCACTGTCCCTGGACAGAACTCATACAAACTACTTTCTAAATGTTTTCACTTCAATTGTGCACCCCTACCACACACACACTTTTGCACTCTCTCCTTGGAACAGGATAACCTCTCATCATGAGCAATGCCACAAAAGATTTACAAGTATATAGAAAAATTTTGAGCCTAGCGCAAATATGTCATACTCCAGACATCGCACTTCAAAATGTTACACTTTGTTGCAAATAAAAAGCAATCTTAAAATATAAGGATAAAAGCCAGCCACTAATACTTCTGACCTGATGCTTGAAAGTTAAAAAGCAATTTTCAATCCTTCATCAAACAACCATTAAACTATAATTGACCCGAGGCTGTGTTCAATTAACAACAATTAGATTTTGGGTATGAACAGCACACAATGTTTTACTACTATCACTTTTCAAAGTAAAAGCTCCCACAATTTACCTTCAGAGTTGTTAAGGCCAGAGAGCAGGCACTTCGTTTCAGACTGGCGTACCTTTAAACTTGAAATCAAAGTCATCAAGCGTGTCAGGCAAGTAATTTACTACTTTCTGGCACTCCAACTGACTTGGGAATTCCTCTGGATAAATAGTCAGAGGAATTGTATTTAACTCAGGTCACCCTGACCCAGACAGAATGTTCAACTGCAAGAGCTTCATAAACCACAAAATAACACGTTTGCTTGCTTAGTTAGCTCTTGATCTACCAGTTCTGATGTAAAATCAGACTTGCTTGTGTTCTATGAGAACGCCATGATAAGTTGACTGATAAATGAAACCTCATTACAATTGTAACCATGCATTAATATCTTAAAACAATTTTTTCATGAAGCTTTACTGTTTCAAAATAATTTTGATTGAGGCCGCACAGCTTGGCAGTTTGGAGCCTCACAATGTGCCACTGAGTGGTGGTTCATGTCCACCATCTCCCACATGCTGAGCTGCTGATCCCAAATGTGCTTCTGTGTGGGGAGGTCTGAGTGAAGGCCAAGTAGCTTTCACAGGATGAGAGGAGCAATGGGAGATCTAGTCACCCACAGGAGCCACACTGTCTTGCAACTCCGAACAACTGGCTATAAAGTGACATTGGCAGAAGGCTAGGAGCAGCAAAACAGTTTGTCCTATTGCCTGGAGAAGGTGCGTGTGGTACAGACAGAGCTCAGGAAAAAAAAGTGAAAATAAAAATAATTTGATCATTTTAGCATTTTTACATCTTACTGATTTGCTATTAAACATGACTATTCACAAAAAGAGTTATTTACAGAACCAAGTATTATAGGTGAGATATTGAACTGTTCAATGCGGAACCAGATATCTGGAAACAGTTCACAAGTGGTTAAACAAACAAACCAATCAGACAAGTCACGTTTGGATGTGTTTGAGCATATTTACTGACAAGAATCTGATAATATAGGTGATGAATGTAGCTTCAGTTTTCTTTGTCAGTATTCAAGAATTTTTACATGAAATTGTAACCAAGATCCTATATACTAGGGGCTCCTGATGGTCAAGTGTGTATGCACCACATGTGTGTTACTGAGTTGGACAGGCCAGGAAGACCCTAGGTTTGGTCTGTGCCTGAGTGATCTCAGCCAACACTGTAGTGAAGTAGTACAATTTACTTGGCATTCAGTTGCCAGGTAATGGAAAATTATCCATGGTTTAGTGACCAATACGCAGGAGCAGTGTTTGCCTTGCGGAGGCCCCATGTAAAGGTTCGGTTTGGTGCCCCTACATTTTACTAGGCATTGATACTAAATACTACCTAGTACCTACGTAATCTGGTGTAAAATCCACACACATACGATTGTAAAAAGGTAAGTTTGCCATAGGTAATATAAAAATAGTTGACAAAATGATCAGGGATCCATTATTACCAGTGCGTAGATGTCCTTTCCATTAAAAGAAATTAACTGTGAAATTTACTTCATGGGCTGTAAAATGCTTTGGGATGTCCTGAGGTTGTGGCAGCTGCAATATAAATGCAATTTCTTTCTATTTTTTACAATAATTATATATTAATAAGTATTCACATTTACACCTCCTCTGACCCACCTTTTTGTTTCTTTACTTGTCCCATTACCATCTCCTTTCGCCTTGCACCATCATCCCTTTTGTCAGTTAATCTCTCCTGGCTTCCACCCTATCACAGACCTTCCCTTTTGTTCTTTCCTCCCCTCCCCGCTTTCCCTGCCTCTGTACTTGCTTAAAACCTGTTGCATCTCGAACCTTTTCCAGTTCTGATGAAAGGCCATCGACCTGAAACGTTAACTCTGTTCCTCTCTCCACAGATGCTGCGTGGCCTGCTGATTATTTCTAGCATTTTCTGTCAGATTTCCAGCATCCACAGTATTTTGCTTTTGTAATACTTATATGTTTATCTAGAGTCCGGCGTCAGCAGTGCAAGTAAGGTAGTGCTGCTGAATTGCATATTGTGGATTTCAATACACCGGGAATTGGGTATAAAGAAGACATATGTTAGCAAAATGATTGAAGGGCTTTTCATTCTCTGTGGTGATAGGTTTGCTTCTCAGTGTGATTTTTCACAGGAAATCTCTGTGAGGAACATTTAAATTGTCACGGTAGTTGTTAATATAACAAAGTATTTGAACAAATTAACACACATAAATGTATGCATTAGGTTTCTTAAAATTTGTTCCTTAAATATTAAAATCATTCTTTTTCAACTCCCGTTTCTTTTTTTATTTTATGAGGATGAAATTCCCTTTTTTCCCCCACCCAATTTTCTTCCCTCCTCTCCAGAAGGCATTGTATCTTGTTACGATACAGCTCCAGAGATGCACACAACTCGCTGATACATCATATAAGTAGCCATGCTTCCTGTCTGAGCCTATACATGATATTTGACTATGGGAGACATCACTTCTGATCCCAATCCCATTCTCACCAAATGTACATTTTTTCAGCAAAGGCCACTGATTGTGATCAGGGCAAAGAACTCCAGCTGTATTTCCCTTCTCTTGTTCAGGATCACAAAGGTTAATTGTGGTTACGCAGTCTTATTATGTTGTGATCAGCTACATTAGTACAGATTACAGACCAACAGTTTAACCTGGGGTTGATCTGCTTGGCAAATGACCAGATTTTAAGCAGTGCATTTACTCACTGAATCATGATTTGACGTTTTTTCAAATCTGGTTTCGAGGAAAATTTTACAACAACAGTTACATGTATATAACAACCAAAATTATAAAAATGTAAATATTATAGCACATACAATTTAATATGGCTGTACAAATAATTGACATCTATAAAATATTGTAAATTTAGCCTTGTGCCTGGCACATGGGTGTCCAGATATACACACAAAGTTCTCCTGGTTCAACTATTATTCACTGTGAATACGTAATGCCCTACAGCATTCTGACTCTGGCAAGTCATAATGGATCCTCCAGCTACATTGGGGAAAGGGTCATTCAATTTTTCTGTTCATCGATACATGGGCATCTACAGCAGATAACTCCAAAATAGGGCAAACACTACAGTTTAGGCCTGGAATTTCCGATTGGTATTATTTTGATATTGTTGTAACCCATTGATTTTATGTGAGTTACCACTGGCGTTAAAATGAGGTCGATCAGAAAATCTCGGCTTAAGTGTTTATATTTAGATGCTGGAAGCGTTCAG
Organism: Squalus acanthias; assembly: GCA_030390025.1. NCBI lineage: Eukaryota > Metazoa > Chordata > Chondrichthyes > Squaliformes > Squalidae > Squalus > Squalus acanthias. The sequence continues at coordinate 168,444,451 of CM059427.1, read as the reverse complement.
AATAAAATGCCCGCGTTAGATGCATATATAGCAGGAGGAGAAGTTACACAGACCCTTAAGATGGAAATTAATTCAATATTTGAGAGTATAAGATGTTGTGCAAGGCTAGAGAAAATAGAAAAGGAGGAGAGGTAGCTATATATGTTCTGGAGAATTTAGAAATTAAGGAAAAGAGATTGACATCCCAGGGAAGACACAACTGAAATAGTCTGGCTTGATCATACAAGCAGGGGAGGACAGAATTAACAGTAGAAACCTTACAAGGGGGTAACTTGCACCTAGGTCTACATCTTACAAGTGATCAGGTAGGCATCCTTAACATAAAAGTCTTTTAACCTTTGGGGACTAGTGACTGCACTATGACTAAATTTTAGATTATCTTGTCATCTGCACCAGTACGAATCAGGGCAAAAATATATATATAATCAGCTCTTCCGGCACACACCCGCCACAATTCCAGGATCAGAGACTGAGCTCTCAGCCTGGTGGGCCAGAAAACTGAATGGGACCTGAGACACGGCCCAAAATAGAAGACTTCTCCAGGTAAAGTTGAGCCCCCTTACAGAGAGAGCACATGTTTTCTTTGCAGGGGGGTCTAACTCCCACCACAGACACAGCACACTCTGCCAGGATTCCCGGCATCCTAGGGAAGGCACACCCCTACTGGCTTGTGCACCTGCCCGGGATATTTAAATTGGGTGACCTCCCCTTGATCAGCACCAGCGATCAGAGCTGGGTGGATCCCAGCATTTACACCGGGATCAGAGGTCCACGGGTTTTAGATCCCATGATTTTTAAAAGGTAGACTTCAAAGGAATAAGGGTTGCACTGAAAGAAATTACCTGTGAAATACTGCTGAAATTTCTGTTGATGAAAAATGAAACACTTTTAAAACTATAATATTAAGTATATAAGAACTATACATACTGATGATAAACAAAAGGGGGAGGAGAACTCTGGGAGGAGTATAAGAATTTTATGAAACAGGTTTAAAGGAATATAAAGGGGTAAAAATTCAGTTGGTTGCGCCTCCCGTTAGCGCCTTAAATGGGCGCTAATGGGGCGTTAAGGCACTAACGCCCGGGCGCAGCGCTGTTTGCGCCGCTCGAGAACTTAACTTGAGATTGTGCGGCGGTGCTAAAACTTACCGCTGCGACCACCTGCGCGCGCAGATTGTGACGTCATTCCGTGGTGCAACGCCCTTGGGGCGCCCCGGAGCGGAAATTGAGTGGCGCCCCCTGCCTTACCGCCTGGCGCTTCCAACGACCGGAAGACTGGAACGTTATCAATCGGTGTGGGGCTGGGGGGGGCGGTATTTAAAGGGGGCCTCTTCCTGTCTTTTTCTGTGGTCGACATTTATGCACCACTCGTTCTGAGAGAGAGAGAGAGATTCGGAGAGAGAGAGAGAGAGACTTCTACATTGACTCAACGCTTTGTGAGGTAGTTTTGCCTAGTTCATCCTAACTTTGCTGCTACTTTCGTTGCTGTACCTCATTACTTTTCTGGCAAAGAGAAGATGGGGGCTGCAATGATTGGGGGCGTCGTCCTGCTCCAGCTCAATCGGAGGAGAGTGAGACGCAGACAGAGAGTGGCAATGATGGCCAGACGGAGGAGGCCCATCAGGCGCATGTACAGGAGAGCTTACCCTCCCAGGGTATATCGTGAACAGCTCTCCTACATCCACATGTCCGAGGAGCTGTGTTTGCGAAGGCTGCGATTCAGCAAGGAGGTGGTCACTGAGCTCTGCCACCTGCTGCAGCCAGATCTGCAGCCTCAGCTGAGGTCCAGGACGTCTCTGTCGGTGGCAGTGAAGGTCACAGTGGCTTTGAACTTCTACGCCACTGGCTCATTCCAAGCTGCTGTTGGGGACCTCGCCAATATCTCCCAGTTTGCGGTGCATCGCTGCATCCGGCAGGTCACCAATGCCCTCTTCACAAGGAGACGAGACTTCATCTCCTTCCCTATGACCCCAGACAAGCAGCATGACCGTGCTATGGGCTTTGCGAGGGTAGCGGGCTTCCCCATGGTGCAGGGCGCCATTGACTGCACGCATGTGGCTTTGCGTGCTCCGCGAGAGAATGCAGAGGAGTTCTGGAACAGAAAGGGGTTCCATTCCTTGAATGTGCAGTTGGTCTGTGACCACAGACAGGTGATTCTCGCTGTCAATGCCCACTATCCGGGCAGCTGCCACGATGCTTTCATCCTGCGCCAGAGTACTGTGGCAGAAATTTTCGAGGCACTGCATCAGCCAGTTGGTTGGCTTCTGGGGGACAAGGGGTACGCATTGAGCACCTGGCTGATGACACCGCTCCGTGCGCCAAACACCCCTGCTGAGCTGCGGTACCAGGAAAGCCAACAAGCAACGAGGAACATTATTGAGCGCACAATCGGCGTGCTCAAACAACGATTCCGCTGTCTGGACCATTCCGGAGGAGCCCTGCAGTACTCGCCTGAGCAAGTTTCCAAATTCGTAGTGGTGTGCTGCATGTTGCACAACATGGCAATCCTCAGGACGCAGCCAATGCCACCAGGCCTTGCAGCACCACAAGAGGAGGAGGAGGAAGAGGAGGAACAGGCCGAGGACGATGATCAGCAGCAGCACCAAGGCAGGAGGGCGGCCCACAATGGTCAAACTGCAAGGGCCGTCCGTCAACGACTAATAGCAAGCCGCTTCTAGGGCCCCTGCCAGTGCTACAAACACGAATCAACCCAGCACGCAACCCCTAAGCCGGCCAAGGCACCAATAATTCCAACCACCAGCCATGTATATTTTGAATACAGAAACTTATTTATTGTACAAACTCTGTGTGTGTCAATTCCTCATGACAAACTCATAGAAATAAACACAAAAAAACAGTCAATAACATAACTGGTTCTCACAACCTGGAGATAATGTCCAAAACACTAAACAAAAGTTGGGCCATGAACCTCGGCCTTTAATAAAAAAATGACCAGCATTTTGGCACACCTCCTACTTTTTGCCCTTCGAGGGTGATCTCCTTCCCTTGCGCACTTCCCCCCTTCTAACCCTACTGCTCCTCCGTAATGGGACCTCAGTGGCTGCAGCAAGGCTGGTGGAAGGCTGCTGCTTGTCAGACCCTGACACTGCAGATGCCCCTGAAGGACGGCCTCGACCACTTCTGGGCCTGGAGGGCCCGGCTGCAGACTGCACCAACTCTGCATGGGCGGCAGCAGTCTGTCCTACAGGCGGTGGCAAGTGCAGTGGAGAAGTGACAGTGTTGGCAGCAGGAATGCTGTCATCGTGAGAGAGGACAGCAACTCCCTGCTCGCCCGACACACTGGCACTCCCACGGGGCAGCACTTCAGCATCCGGAGCAATTTGCCGGAGAACAGATTGCTGGCCTGCTGCGGCGCGGTGACAGCCCCGGGGACATGTGCACGAACCATCGAGGATGGCAGCAGTCAGTGCTCGCGTGGCCTCAATCTGAGTCTGCATGAGAGCAGGCTCAGATGGGTTCCTGGCAGCCAGTGACTGAATTGCAGCAGTAAGCTTTAGTGTGGCATCCGCCTGTGCTACAGCGAAGTGCTCCACACTCCTTGCCAGTGCCTCAATGCATTCGGGCACCCTTCCCACTGCACCCATGAGCTCAGTGTGCATGCCCACCGCCTGGCTGTTCATTTCTGCAATCAGCCGCTCCTCCTCTGCGTCCATTGCATTAGGAGTGTCTGGCATACTCTCCCTCTGGGGAGAAGGCTCCCGTTCTTCCCTCCCCCCCCCCATGGCGTTGCTGCAGCCCGCTGGGTCCTGGAACTTCACCATCATCAGCCCCTTCCCCCCTGCTCCCCTCCGGGGAAGGCGTGTTCCCAGTGTGGCCATGGGCTTCCTCGGGAGAGGGTGGCACTGATGCTCCGGCTTCCTCTTCCTCCTCAGCTGCAGCATCACTCCCAGTGGCAGCTTCAGGGACCATCTCCTCAGCTGGTGAATCACCATCTGAAAGCAGGGAGGTACAAGAGTGGCTTTAGCGTGAGGACAGGGTGGCAGTAAGGGAGGAATAAGTGCAGCGAGTTAGCAAGTTGGATTGAAAGTGTCAAAGGCTGGTATTGTGAGGGACAAGTGGAAGGACAGAGGACAAAAAGGTGATGACCTTACCATTGCTGTCCACAACGGGGTCGGCGTCTCCAGTGGCGACGGGACCGATCACCCGGCTTGCCACAATCCTGTGGACGCGCTCCTCCAGATCGCTGAGGGGTTGCAGCTGAAGCCGCCCTCCACCCGTCCGTTGCTGCTGTCTCCGATTATGAGCCAGCTTAGCCTGCAAGAAAAAGGACAGCATCTGAGTCAATATGCAGCCATGGTCTTGCCTGATGTGCCTCCCATAGGTGAATAGCCCTTACTGTATGCAGCCATGGTCTTGCCTGATGTGCCTCCCATAGGTGAATAGCCCTTACTGTATGCAAAGTGTGGAATGTGTGTGTGTGTTTGATGAAAGGGCCATAGGTGTTGCATGAGTGTTGTGCATTGGGGTTTTAAGACCCTCTGGCCATAGAGTGAGGTTGAGATGGAGGGATGGAGAGGTATTGAGAAAAAGCCACTCACCCTGACGACCCGAGTGAGGTCGTTGAACTTTTTGCGGCACTGGACATGGGTCCTGGGCACCATGCTCCTGGAGGAGACGCTCTGAGCCACCTCCCTCCACACTCTTCTGAACTCGCGTGGCAAAGGCCTCCTGCCACTCTCCGGGAACAACATGCATCGTCTGCGCTCCACTGCGTCAACCAGAGCATCCAAGGCCCGCTCGGTGAAGCGATGAGCGCGTTCTCTCACCCTCTCCATGCTTGGCAGCAAAATGGATTACAGGTCTCTCCAGGCTGAGATTCAAGGCTGCAATGAGCAGGGTGTGGCTGGGGAGCAAGTGGCCCCCCCCGCTTTAAGAAGTGTCCGGCGCCAGTGTGTCTGTGTTCCCTCGCTAACTGGCAGCAGCTGCGCTGCGCTCGTGCGCTGAGGTAGCGCCTCACTCCTAGGCCTTTGCGCCTTAAGAGAGGTGTGCAGTGCCTAATTTAGCGCTCCACTCACCTCCCAGGGCGGTAAAAGTGAAGTTTCCTGTCAGTGCCGATAATTAGCGCCAGGCGCTAATATTTGCGCGCGGACGATATTTGCGCCCCAAATGGGGCGCGACCTAATTTCTACCCCAAAGAGTTTAAAGAGAACTCTAGGATTGAGTATAAGTAAAGATAATATGCACAATAATAAAAAGGTCCTCCAGTATTATAACAGTACAAAAGTAGTGAGAGGAAGTTAGTACATTCGAACTTAGAATTGCTCTTCTCACAAAAAAGATTATCCTCAATATTCCTGAACCACTAACAAAAATGTGGGAATGTGCAATTTCATAATGCCAAAATTTGCAGGTTATGGGGTAGGTCTCATAGAAAACATAGAAACATAGAAAATAGGTGCAGGAGTAGACCATTCGGTCCTTCGAGCCTGCACCGCCATTTAATGCGTTCATGGCTGAACATGCTACCTCAGTACCCCATTCCTGCTTTCTCGCCATACCCCTTGATCCCCCTAGTTGTGAGTATTATATCTAACTCCCTTTTGAATATATTTAGCGAACTGGCCTCAACAACCTTCTGTGGTAGAGAATTCCACAGATTCACCACTCTCTGGGTGAAGAAGTTCCTCCTCATCTCAGTCTTAAATGGCTTCCCCTTTATCCTTAGACTGTGACCCCTAGTTTTAGTTTTCCCTAACATTGGAAACATTCTGCCCGCATCTAATTTGTCTAAACCAGTCAGGATTTTAAACGTCTCTATAAGATCCCCCCTCATTCTTCTGAACTCCAGAGGATACAAGTTCAGTTGATCCAATCTTTCTTGATATGTCAGTCTGGCCATCCCAGGAATCAATCTAGTGAACCTTCGTTGCACTCCCTCAATAGCAAGAATGTCCTTCCTCAAGTTAGGAGACCAAAACTGCACACAATACTCCAGGTGTGGCCTCACCAAGGCCCTGTACAACTGTAGCATCACCTCCCTACTCCTGTACTCAAATCCCCTTGCTATGAAGGCCATCATGCCATTTGCTTTCTTGACTGCCTGCTGCACTTGCCTTCCCACCTTCAGTGACTGATGTACCATGACGCCCAGGTCTCGTTGCACCTCCCCTATCCCTAATCTGCCACCATTCAGGTAATAGTCTGCCTCCCTATTTTTACCACCAAAGTGGATAACCTCACATTTATCCACATTGTACTTCATCTGCCATACATTTGCCCATTCACCCAACCTGTCCAAGTCACTCTGTAGCCTCCTAGCATCCTCCTCATTGTTCACACTGCCTCCCAATTTAGTGTCATCCGCAAATTTGGAGATATTACAATTAATCCCTTCGTCCAAATCATTAATATATAATGTAAACAGCTGGGGCCCCAGCACCGAACCCTGCGGTACCCCGCTGGTCACTGCCTGCCATTCTGAAAAGTACCCATTTACTCCTACTCTTTGTTTCTTGTGTGCCAACCAATTCTCAATCCACGTCAACACATTACCCCCAATCCCATGTGCTTTAACTTTGCACACCAATCTCTTGTGTGGGACCTTGTTGAAGGCCTTCTGAAAGTCCAAATACACCACATCTACTGGTTCTCCCCCGTCCACCCTATTGGAAACATCCTCAAAAAATTCCGGAAGATTTGTCAAGCATGATTTCCCTTTCACAAATCCATGCTGACTTGGACCTATCATGTCGCCACTTTCCAAATGGTCTGTTATGACATCTTTAATAATTGATTCCATCATTTTACCCACCACCGATGTCAGGCTATAATTCCCTGCTTTCTCCCTCCCTCCTTTTTTAAAAAGAGGGGTTACATTAGCCACCCTCCACTCCTTCGGAACTGATCCAAAGTCTAAGGAATGTTGGAAAATGATCGTCAATGCATCCACTATTTCCAAGGCCACCTCCTTAAGTACTCTGGGATGCAGACCATCAGGCCCTGGGGATTTATCAGCCTTCAGTCCCATCAATTTCCCCAACACCTTTTCCCGACTGATAAGGATTTCCCTCAGCTCCTCCCTCTTAGCAGATCCTTTGATCTCTTTTATTTCCGGAAGGTTGTTTGTGTCCTCCACAGTAAACACCGAACCAAAGTACTTGTTCAATTGATCGGCCATTTCTTTGTTCCCCATTATGACTTCCCCTGTTTCTGACTGCAGGGGACCTACGTTTGTTTTTACTAACCTCTTTTTACATATTTATAGAAGCTTTTGCAGTCCGTTTTAATGTTCTCCGCAAGCTTCCTTTCATATTTTATTTTCCCTGCCCTAATCAAACCCTTCGTCCTCCTCTGCTGAGTTTTAAAGTTCTCCCAGTCCCCGGGTTTGCTGCTACTTCTGGCCAATTTGTATGCCACTTCCTTGCTTTTAATACTATCCCTGATTTCCCTTGTTAGCCATGGTTGAGCCACCTTCCCTTTTTTATTTTTACGCCAGACAGGGATGTACAATTGCTGTAGTTCATCCATGCAATCTCTAAATGTCTGCCATTGCCCTTCCACTGATAACCCCTTAAATATCGCTTGCCAATCTAACCTCGCCAATTCACGCCTCATACCCTCAAAGTTGCCCTTATTTAAGTTCAGGACCATGGTCTCTGAATTAACTGTTTCCTTCTCCATCCTAATGTAGAACTCCACCATACTATGGTCACTCTTCCCCAAGGGGCCTCGCACCACAAGATTGCTGATTAGTCCTTCCTCATTACACAACACCCAGTCCAGGATGGCCTCCCCTCTAGTTGATTCCTCAACATATTGGTTTAGGAAACCATCCCTTAAACACTCCAGGAAATCCTCCTCCACCGTATTGCTTCCAGTTTGAGTAGCCCAATCTATATGCATATTAAAGTCACCCATGATAACTGCTGCGCCTTTTTTGCATGCACCTCTGATTTCCTGTTTCATACCCTCCCCCACCTCACTACTACTGTTTGGAGGTCTGTACACAACCCCCACTAACGTTTTCTGCCCTTTGGTGTTCTGCAGCTCAACCCATATTGATTCCACATCCTCCAAGCTAATGTCCTTCCTAGCTATTGCATTAATCTCCTTTTTAATCAGCAATGCTACCCCACCCCCTTTTCCTTTTATTCTATCCTTCCTGAATGTTGAATACCCCTGGATATTCAGTTCCCAGCCTTGATTGTTCTGGAGCCACGTCTCTGTAATCCCAATCACATCATATCAATTTGCACAGTCAATTCATCCACCTTATTACGGATACTCCTTGCATTAAGACACAGAGCCTTTAGGCTTGTTTTATTAACACCCTTTGTCCTTTTAGACTTATGATTTAGTATGGCCCTTTGTGTTTCTTGCCTTTGTTTACTCGGATTTCCCTTATTGTTTCTCACCCTTCTAACATTTGTTTCTGACTGCATATTACTTCCCCCTGTTTCGCTACATAGGTTCCCATTCCCCTGCCATATTAGTTTAAATCCTCCCGAACTGCCTTAGCAAATATTACCCCGAGGACATCGGTTCCAGTCCTGCCCAAGTGCAGACCGTCCCTTTTGTACAGGTCCCACTTCCCCCATAACTGGTTCCAATGCCTCAGGTATTTGAATCCCTCCCTCCTGCACCACTGCTCAAGCCACGTATTTAATCTCGCTATCCTGTTCATGCTACTCTGATTAGCACGTGGCACTGGTAGCAATCCAGAGATTACTACCTTTGAGGTCCTACTTTTCAATTTAGCTCCTAGCTCCCTAAATTCTGCTTGTAGGACCTCTTCCCGCTTTTTACCTATATCGTTGTTACCTACATGCACCACGACAGCTGGCTCTTCACCCTCCCTTTCCAGAATGTTCTGCAGCCGCTCCGAGACATCCTTGACCCTTGCACCAGGGAGGCAACATACCATCCTGGAATCTCGGTTGCGGCCACAGAAACTCCTGTCTATTCCCCTTACAATTGAGTCCCCTATCACTATAGCTCTACCACTCTTTTTCCCGCCCTGCTGTGCAGCAGAGCCAGCCATGGTGCCATGAACCTGGCTGCTGGTGCCTTCCCCTGGTAGGTCATTTCCCCCAACAGTATCCAAAACGGTATATCTGTTTTGGAGGAAGACGACCGCAGGGGACTCCTGCACTACCTTCCTGATATTGCCCTGCCTCTTGGTCACCCATTTACTGTCTGACCTAGCCTTTACCCGCGGTGTGTTCAACTCACTAAATGAGTAATCCACAAAGTTCTCGGCATCGTGGATGCTCCAGAGTGAGTCCATCCGCAGCTCCAGTGCCGCCATGTGGTCCGTCAGGAGCTACAGCTGGACGCACTTCCTGCACACATAGTTGTCAGGGACACTGGAAGTGTCCCTGATTTCCCACATAGCACAGGAGGAGCACGACATGGATCCGAGATTTCCTGCCATGACTTAACCCTTATATTACTTTATTAAGTTAAGTCCCTGAAAACAAAATATAAATCGAACCTACCTTTTAAATTCCCTCTACCCCTAAAGGTTAGAGGAGGTGGGAGGGTGGGAGACACTACTAGTGTAGTGTCTCGGGCTTAGCAACAGCTCCACCTATATACAGGTACCAATGAATTGGCCCCGCCCTCTGACTTTGAAAAAAGCCCGCGAAGCTCCTTCCCCGCTGCCGACCGCTCTGTGGAAGAAAGAAAGGCTTCTCCTCCGCCGCTGTCGACGCTGGTGTGAGGCCTACCTGAGCCTCGGGGCTCCCTTTATCGACTCGCCGCTGCTCCCGCCGCTCCAACCAGGTCCGCTCCTCCTTCCCCGCTGCCGACCGCTCTGTGGAAGAAAGGCTCCTCCTCCGCCGCTGTCTCCTAATTTAAATATGATGGGTGGGTGCCAGTACCATGAGAGCCAATCATCGATGCCCTGAATAGCAGGGAGGCCAGGAATTCCAGCAGAGGCTGACTGCATCAAAGTGAGGGGAGTACTGTCCCCTCCCCCTGGAAGCTTTCCATACTTACCCCATACAGGCCTCATTAGAAGGAATCAGAAAATTAATCAAGAATTATTAACTCCTTTGGGCATACAGGTCTGGACCCCAAGGGGGGTCTCACAACTGCTGGTGGGTAGGCATGCATCCATTTGGCCTACCAGGTTCAGGATGCAGGAAGTCCTGGCCTGAAAGTCCCCAGACCTGGTCTCGTCCCCTTTTACGTTGGTGCACACCCAACAAGGCCCACTAGGAACTGCTGGGCAAAGCTGGGACTTGGCACTTCTGGGTCCCAGGCTAATATGCAACCCTTCTACCGAACACCATTGGAGATATGGAGAGAGTGCATCAGGAAGGCCATGGATTTTTGGCCCAACTGGCTTTACCAACTGAGCCAAATATTACAGCAAATGGAAACTAATAACTGAAGCATTTTGGGGGGAATTTTAACCCCCAGGAACGAGTGGGTTGGGGGCGGGTGGGTAGTTAAAATAAGTTATTTTTAGATCGCGACCCCAACCCGGCTCCAATGTGCCCACCTCCGAGTTTAACGGAGACGTGTTTGGATACCTTCGAGTAGCCTACTCACTACAGTCGGGACCTTAATTAGTGCAGATAGGCGGGTGCTTATCACAGCAATTAACGTCCATATGAGATGTTAATGAGGTCTTTATGCATTGAATTTTATTACCTTTAAATTTAACGTCTCCAGCCTGGGTTTCCCAGGGCTTAGAAAACTGACCAGTGAAATGGAAGCGAGATTGAGCTGCAGTTCAGGTGGGTATTTAAAGTTGCGATTGCCCCATCTGAATAAAAGCTCATTTATTAGAGATGGTGTCACAGTTCCCCCTGCAAAGGTTTGGCAGAGAGTTCTTGCGTTGATATCGCTTTTTGATAACTTTGAAGCTTTTCAAACTGACCAGATCAGGATGTGAGGCACATTGAATGAGTTTGACAGTACATCAGAAGAGGAAGACCATCGTCATCCATGGCAGTGATGACGTGCTGTAGTGGGATCAGCATGTGCACAGGAGGGAGGTGCACAGGAGGGAGCTGCACAGGAAGGAGGTGCACAGGAGGGAGGTGCACAGGAGAAGGGCCAAGGGTGCAGGGGGCACTACCCACATAGTGCCACGTAGCCAACGTAACAGGGTGTACAGACAGAGACACAGCTTCCTTGACCTCTCGGAAGAGCAGTGCTTCTGCAGGCTGAGGTTGTCACGTCAGGTGGTGGCAGACAATTGCAGCCTCCTAGAAGAAGGCATGCCACCGGCTGGACCTGGCGGCCATGCATTACCAGTGGCAGTGAAAGTCACCACAGCCCTCAATTTTTTTGCCTATGGTTACTTCCAGGACTCTACCGGAGACGTATCGAGTGTCTCACAGTCCGCTAAACATAAGGCATGTAACAGATGGATTTTTTGCCAGAGTTTGGTAGTTATGTAAACTTCATCTGTGATGACAATAGCCAGAATGAGCGGGCACTTGGTACGGAGTTCCATCGATTGCATACACGTGACAATCCGATTACCATCACAGCAACAAGAGATTTTATAAACTTCATGGGATATTCTTCCAATAATGCGCAACTGGTGAGCAACCACAAGAAGAGGTAATGCAGGTGTACACCAGATTCCTTGGGAGCTAACATGATCCATTCATACTGCGGCAGTCCAACATTCCAGACCTTTTCTTTCCAGGAAGCAGACTTAAGGCTGGAGACAAGGGATACCTGCTTCAAACTTGTCTCATGACACCAATGAGGTGCAGGAGCACGACAACAAGAGCCACATGACCACCAAGTGTGTTATAGAGCAAACCATCAGAATGTTGAAGACGTGCTTCGGGTGCCTATATAGGTCTGGAGGTCTTTTAGTACTCGCCAGTGAGGGTGTCTAGAATAATAGTGGCATGCTGCATCCTGCACAACATTACGCAGCAGGGAGGATTGCAGGTGGAGGAGGACGAAGGCACTCATCACTCATCTTTGGATGAGGAGAACATTGAAGAGGAGGAGGAGGAGGAATATGAAGAGGGGGCACCCATCACCAGCCCAGCCACGTACACTGATGCCCGGGATGCCCTAATAGCGCGAAGGTTCAGTTAGTAGTGACTCACACAGGAAAACATCACAAATTAAATCCTCTGTCCCGCTCCCACCACCAGCACCAACCCCCCTTTTTTTCCCTTAGCACGAAACACTCCTTCAACCAAGCATCCACCCATTGCACATCCGCCTAATATATGCCATCATTTATTGACATTCATCATAAAACAAGCGAAAGGGCGAGTTGACACTCAGGACGCAATAATGAGCAATACGTGTAAATAGTTTCTTGGAGTATTAGAACCCGGGTTAAAAAAAATCCTGATAAATCTTCCAGATGGCACAGCATGTTTAACACCTGACACTCTGGAACACTGAATGCTTAGATGTAAACCTGTGTCTATAATTGTCCACGAGTTACCAAAGTGATCTGTGTTGCCGGGAGTGCCTCCTCCTCATACGAAAGAAAAATCAGAGATAAAGCCTCAGGAACGTCCTAGCAGGCGTATTCAAAGCAGTGCTGGCAGCGGCCTGGAATAGGCTGCTGCCCATTCTCTCAGCCAGGAATGGTACAAAAAATATAGTGCTATACCTGACTAGTAGGTAAATCGTTTGGGAATGCAATACCATACAATGGAACTCCAAAATGTTTCATATCAGCCTGTTGATCCCAAGTTGTAACACGCAAAGGCAGAAGAAGCCAACGTTCTAACTCACTGTACCACGACCCTCCACAGCACTAATTATATTTGATGTAATCATGTCAAACTTCATGGTGACTGTCAGGACTTTTCAGTGTTTGACATTCTCATTTTCTCATTTATGTCAATTCAGGTTTGAGTTCCTCTGGTCAGTCACAAAATAGTATGAGAGAGATTGCTTGAAAGACAAATAAAATGAAAGATGTTTACTAGGAATTTATAAAAAAATAAATAATATGGAATATACAGAATATTATAGAATAGAAAAGGATCTTTTTCAGTAGATATGAAATCTTATTTTCACCACCACTCTCCTCCCTGTGTTTCTCCCATACAGGTCTTGCCAGGCTATGCACCTTCTCTGGAGAAGAGGTCAGACAGGTGGTCAAATCCTTCCCCCATTGGCGCCTCCTCAAAGCAGCGTGGCTGGGATTAGGAACTAAATGGAACAGAAGGAAGCTGAAGGGAGAGTCATGATTGGGTGCCCTAGCAGCTGCATTGGCCCCTTGACTGGATTGTGCATGAAGAAGGGAGAGGGCAACAGGCGAAATAAATGTCAAAAATTAAACAAAAATACCATCTAAAAACAAACCTGGTAGATGCACTTAGTAAAATAGCTTGGTACCGATAACATTTGACTGCAGCAATTCAGCATTTTCACAGCAACCATTTAAAATCAGTTCCACCGAGGATATTATAGCTCTCCCAGTCTGCTAGATTTCCACTTCTTGCAATTGTGTAAGCCTTTTTTTAAGCTTGATACTGTCTCTTATCTCATTTGTTGACTATGGCTGCCTAACTGCACAAATGAAGCCTTTGCCTTTGAGAGGTATATGCTGGTGTTATATTGTTGATTCTTTGAATACATGCTACTGTTTGCCTGCAGGCTTACCCATTAACAATTCAGCCCAGTTCACTATGGTCAATTTGTTTCAAAGTTTGCTTGACTTAAATTTAAAACTTTGGTCTGAAACTCTCCCTTTTCATTCCGAAACCTAATATCAAATTCAATCGTATTATGGTCACGATTTGCAAGATGTTCCCTTACCATCAGATTGTTAACTAAACTTGAGGTATTTTGTAGATTCTCTAAATTGTTTGAAAAAAAGAAAGACTTCCATTTATATAGTGCCTTTCACGACCTCAGGAAATCACGAAGCGCTTTACAGCCAATGAAGTACTTTTAAATGTAGTCACTGTTGTAATGTAGGAAATGCGGCAGCCATTTGGGATGGGGAAACTCTTTTACTAACTCAATCATTAAGTACTTCAGCAACAATTTCAGATGAGCCTGAAGCATTTTTTCCTGTTCATCTGTCCAACTGTCTGTTCCACCTCCAATTAGCTCTGTCACCTTTTCATCCTGATCTGAGCCAATGCCATGGTCCTCCTTGGGGGAGCGCTATTTCACTTGCATGTCAATAGGAACATATGAAGGATAATAAATGATAGGTGTGAAAATGTCAGACTCTGTTGGGCCATGCATCAGGGGGTGCAAGATAAACATGCTGCTGCTTCCTGCCTAAGCTACTGGTGGATAAAATTCCTCCTGTCAAAAACTTTAGTGAAAAAATCAATGAGTAGGAAACAAGATATCCTCATTTATATTGACACCCTATTTTCCAGTAAAATATTGACAGGAGCAGTTTCAGTTCCTTTGTTTTTTTTTCCTTGAATGACCACTATTTTCATTAAAAGTGTGTTTGGCAAACCTTTTATTGTTTCTTTTCAAATGCATGATGTGATGATGTAAATTGTGCCATCAAATTGCATCATATGATGTCCTCCTTCCTCAATAAAACACTTTTTGATGGAGACATTGCCCCTTTAAATACTTTAATCCTAAACAGTGTCAAAGACAGCTCCGAATTAACACCAGCTATTGGCACATCCCCTTGTTCTGTGACATTTTAATGTTGTTGGCAGAGTTACATTGTTCAGAGGTCCAGGATGCAAGTGAACAGTTTAAGCAAGCGGGGAAGCCAAATATAAAATACACTTCAAAAAATCCTATAGTAAGATATTAAAGCCAAGTTCATTCAGAAAATTGATTGCTGTATTTCAAAAAATAAAATACTAAACCTTTACAAATCACTGGTTAGGTCACAGCTGGAATATTGTGTACAATTCTGGGCACCACACTTTAGGAAGGATGTCAAGGCCTTGGAAAGATTGCAGAGGAGGTTTACCAGGATTATACCAGGGATGAGGGAGTTCAGTTATGTGGAGAGATTGGAGAAGCTGGGATTGTTCTCCTTAGAGCAGAGAAGGTTACGTGAGACCTAATAGAAGTAGTCAAAATTATGAGGGGTATTGATACAGCGAGTAGGGAGAAATTATTTCCTCTGGCAAGTGGGTAGGTAACCAAAGGTCATAGATTTAAAATAATTGGCAAAAGAACTAGAGGGAAAATGAGGAGAAATTTGTTCACACAGAGGGTTGTTAAGATCTGGAACACACTACCTGAAAGGGTGGTGAAATCATAGTCCATGGGAACTTTCAAAAGGCAATTGGACACGTACTTGAAGAGGATTAATTTGCAGGGTTATGGGGAAAAAGTTGGGATGTGGGACTAAATTGGACAGCTCTTTCAAAGAACCGGCACAGGCATGACAGACCAAATGACCTCCTTCTGTGCTGTAAGATTCTATTATATTCTATGTACTCCCCATCTTGCATGGGACTTTGTAGCACCAATGCATGGGACCAGAGATTGGCCTCTATTGAGCAGAAATGTCTATTGGGTGCAGTGCTGACATTCATTGCAGGATACACTGCAACTATAGTGGGAACTGCATAGTCCGTGATAGCTCCACACATTTTTTATTTTATTCATTTATGGGATGTGGGCATCGCTGGCAAGGCCAGCATTTATTGCCCATCCCTAATTGCCCTTGAGAAGGTGGTGGTGAGCCACCTTCTTGAACCACTGCAGTCCGTGTGGTGAAGGTTCTCCCACAGTGCTGTTAGGGAGGGAGTTCCAGGATTTTGACCCAGCGACGATGAAGAATCGACGATATACTTCTAAGTCAGGATGGTGTGTGACTTGGAGGGGAACTTGGAGGTGGTGGTGTTCCCATGCGCCTGCTGCCCTTGTCCTTCTAGGTGGAAGAGGTCGCAGGTTTGGCAGGTGCTGCCAAAGAAGCCTTGGCGAGTTGCTGCAGTGCATCTTGTAGATGGTACACACTGCAGCCACGGTACGCCGGTGGTGGAGGGAGTGAATGTTTAAGGTGGTGGATGGGGTGCCAAGCAAGCGGGCTGCTTTGTCGTGGATGGTGTCAATCTTCTTGAGTGTTGTTGGAGCTGCACTCATCCAGGCAAGTGGAAAGTATTCCATCACACTCCTTACTTGTGCCTTGTAGATGGTGGAAAGGCTTTGGGGAGTCAGGAGGTGAGACACTCGCCGCAGAATACCTAGCCTCTGACTTGCTCTTGTTGCCACAGTATTTATGTGGCTGGTCCAGTTAAGTTTCTGGTCAATGGTGACCCCCAGGATGTTGATGGTGGGGGATTCGGCGATGGTAATGCCATTGAATGTCAAGGGGAGGTGGTTAGACTCTCGCTTGTTGGAGATAGTCATTGCCTGGCACTTCTGTGGCGCGAATGTTACCTGCCACTTATCAGCCCAAGCCTGAACGTCGTCCAGGTCTTGTTGCATGCGGGCATGGACTACTTCATTATCTGAGGAGTTGTGAATGGCGCTGAACACTGTGCAGTCATCAGCAAATATCCCCATTTCTGACCTTATGTTGGAGGGAAGGTCATTGATGAAGCAGCTGAAGATGGTTGGGTCTAGGACACTGCCCTGAGGGACTCCTGCAGCGATGTCCTGGGGCTGTGATGATTGACCTTCAACCACCACAACCATCTTCGTTTGTGCTAGGTATGACTCCAGCCAGTGAAGCGTTTTCTCCCCAATTCCCATTGACTTCAGTTTTACGAAGGCTCCTTGATACCACACTCGGTCAAATGCTGCCTTGATGTCTTAAGACATATACTCATTCTATGCACCGTGGAATGATGAAAGACTGAGTGAACCCAGCCAGAATTTGACCCCACTGACCTTGTCAAAATGGTGAATTCGGCCTTGATTTTCCACCTTCCCCCTCCCCATTTCGCTGGGTTTTCATCACAGCACTGCTATTGCTAGCAGGCAGTGTGGAAGCCAATGGTCTTTTCATGGGACTGGAAAGAAAATCAAAAAGAGGGCCACTCTCCTATGCTTCCTACTGGCTAGGACAACAGCAACACTGGCAAATGCTTTGGAGCAGCTTGTCCATCTGTCCTTGTGGCCAAAGGAAGCACTTCACCTAGGGACATCACCGAGGAAAAAAATCAAGGGAAAAATTGATGGTTAACATATTCTCAAAATAAGTTTGAAAAGGACCTTTCATATTATTATTAATGCAAAAATACTGTGCTGGGAATGATGGGAAGTAGGTTCACAGCCATCATGATCCCACTTACTGAGTTATTGAACTCATGCAATTCTTACACCTTCCAGCATGTTTTTAGGGTGGCATTGGTGGAGGGGTGGGAGAAAATCATTCACCTGACTTCTTGGTCAGAGATACTGCATAGGCAGAGGACCCAAGAGAAAAAACTGAAAGAAAATGCCATAAAAAACAAAGCCTGTCACCCTGAAATAAAAAGGAAGAAAAAGTAATGCAGTCATGTTTTATATTAAAAATGTACATTCACTAGAGATCATATGGATGATTGTTTCAACAATACTCTTTTAATTCATTTTCATTAATCATTGTGCTCTGTGCAAAGTCTATAATGCAACAGTAGCTCCCTCTCGTGACACTGTAGGTTGCTGAATGCAGCCATGATGTGTGTCATTATTCATCGGAGCCCAAACTCTAGCTGTTGCATTGTGGTTATCTGATACGGAAGCTGCAGTTTAGTCACAGGAAAACCAAACTGGTCTCTGTCTGTTCATGGTTGATGTCTGAATGTCTTGAGCTACAGCACAGCATGATGCATTTCCTCCTCTGGGCCTTACTTTTTTTTTATTCGTTCATGGGATGTGGGCGTCGCTGGCAAGGCCAGCATTTATTGCCCATCCCTAATTGCCCTTGAGAAGGTGGTAGTGAGCCGCCTTCTGGAACCGCTGTAGTCCATGAGGTGAAGGTACTCCCACAGTGCTGTTAGGGAGGGAGTTCCAGGATTTTGACCCAGCAATGATGAAGCAACAGCGATATATTTCCAAGTCAGGATGATGTGTGACTTGGAGGAGAACTTGGAGGTGGTGGTGTTCCCATGCGCCTGCTGCCCTTGTCCTTCTAGGTGGCAGAGGTAGCGGGTTTGGGAGGTGCTGTCGAAGAAGCCTTTTAGATGGTACACACTATAGCCACGGTGCACTGGTGATGGAGGGAGTGAATGTTTAAGGTGGTAGATGGGTTGCCAAGCAAGCGGGCTGCTTTGTCCTGGAAGGTGTTGAGCTTCTTGAGTGTTGTTGGAGCTGCACTCATTCAGGCAAGTGGAGAGTATTCCATCACACTCCTGACTTGTGCCTTGTAGATGGTGGAAAGGCTTTGGGGAGTTAGGAGGTGAGACACTCGCCGCAGAATACCTAGCCTCTGACCTGCTCTTGTAGCCACAGTATTTATGTGGCTGGTCCAGTTAAGTTTCTGGTCAATGGTGACCTCCAGGATGGTGGGGGATTCAGCAATGGTAATCCCATTGAATGTCAAAGGGCGGTGGATAGACTCTCTCTTGTTGGAGATGGTCATTGCCTAGCGCTTGTGTGGCGTGAATTTTACTTGAGACTTATCAACCCAGGAGTGAATGTCGTCTCGGTCTTGCTGCATGCTTACTGTAGTCAGAAATGATGTGATCAATGCCCACTGTAAATTTAACCTATCAAAGTGGACAGAGAGTGATACCTGTTGGCCTCTAATGCAGTACAGAAGCACTCCTTTATCAGAGACTGCATGGCTCATTGTTAGCACATTGACTTTTCACCTTTGAGAGCTGGATAGGAATGTGGCCCAGACTGATAGATTGAAGGCCTCCCAACTCCTCAGCCTGTAATAGTCATAAGGGAAATGAGTTTGGAGCAGTTTCTTATGTGCATAAGTCCGCAACCAAACAAGCTGCCCATAATTTGGCATCAAATGACACTAAACTGGCAATCTCACTCAGAGAGGCCACATGAATGTGTCCTGCGGGAAATGGCTGCAGTTGGGGTTCTCATCTGAGTTTAGGAGTCAAGCTGGATTGTTGCTTTACTCTAGCATGTTATATTCCTGTCCTGGAAGTGCTGAATGCTAACACTGGGTTTTAAAAACGAGAAGAGTATTCCATTCCTAGCACTGACATTCTTTATTTGGAATGCAAAAACATTACCAATAGCATGCTGTACATATAAATATCTAAATTGAAAAGTATGCAGAACTCTGCATGCAAAAGCAATGTCCTGATGACATCCATAATTCTCTTTTTTCATCCTCTCCTCATGTTGATGAACAGTTCCACATGTGTTCGCAGTCCTTTGCTTTCTCATACCAATGGCCATTTTTCATGTGTGAGCTTACAATAGGGCATTTAACAGCAGAAGTATCATAGCCACACAAGATCCTGACCTTATTCTAATGAACAGGAACAGGAATCCTGACTGTAATTTTGTTGTATCGCGAGTCCAAGGAAACCAAAGCCAATGTTTTGCTATCATTGCTGCCCCAGCTGGAATGAACTAAATCAACAGAGACTAAGGATTGAATTGAGAACCTTTCTGGCCTGTATTGATGGAACAATGTGATGGATTTAGAATTCTAGAATTCAGGGACATGATGGCTGAGAAACTAAAAAAAAGGGTTTTATTTTTTAAAATAATTCTTTCAAAAGTGTGAAGTTAAAATGTTTCCACCTCTGCCATCCTTTGCTCTTGTCTATCTCACATTTGTTTTCTTGCTGTACCCTCACAAGACCGTGCACTGAAAGTAGTCTGATCAACAGTACCTGCCATCTGGCTCGTTGGCATTCACTGTGTGAGCTCCTTCACCATGTAAGGTTTAGTGTTAAGTCCAAACAAACTGTATGAGTAACCCAGTCAGTACTTTCAATATTTGTGGTTGAGCACTGCTTGCTGTCAGCATTGGCACTAATGGAGGTGGGAAGAACCTCATATTTTCACCACAAAGAAAAAAGACATCCTATTCAAGACAGCAACAGGATTTCACAGATCACAGGATTTCTAGTATTTTCTTGAATGTGAGAATATATAGGACGGACATGGGTAACCCTACAAGCATCTATAATGTAATGCTCTGAGGAATTGGTGAGATTGGATTAATATACACAGTTGAAATGGCATGGGGACTGAAGCAATCTGACTGGATCTATCAATGTTAATTGTTTTAGTTCTGTAAATACTCCAGGGCACCGCAGAAGGAAAATAAGGGAACTCACTCAGTATTTCTCCCTCGTCAACCAGAATAGACACCATGTGAAAACCGCAAATTAATAATTCTGATAACGGTCCGGGGAACACTGTCCCCCCGCCACCCACCCATCCCTCCCTCAGGCTCCACAGACTGAAAATGTATTTGGCAGAGAAAAGGCAGTTTCTCATGTGGAAAGTAGGTTTTCACATGTAGATTAAGCCTCTGAAAACTCTTGAGATTGGCTAAAAATTGCAACATAGAACATGAGAACCTTGAACCAGAAAGGAAAAATTTAATCGAATAGATAGAAATAATGAACAAAAATATTTTATATTTAAGTAAAATATAATAGAAGGCTGGCAGAAAGATGAGGCATACCAGCTGGTCTACTCTGAAGGAAAGGAGGACAGAAATGGTGTTAGCTTATCCTATACAAAGAGATAGCTGAGTCTATAAGGTCATTTGGGTTTCTATGACAAGATACCTTTAGTGAAATTAGAAATCAAACTGTTCAGCATTGGCAGATTGGAAAAATGCTTATGTAATTCCAATTTTTAAAAAGGGTGACAAAGCAGAACCAGGGAACCAAATGCCCATTAGTTTGACTTCAGTAATAGGTAAGATGATCAAAGGGATCATAACAGATGCTATCCTACACAGAGAAGGAGTCATCAGGGACACTCAATATGGCTATTAGAAAAGAAGGTTGTGTCTTCTGAATTTGATTTAATTTTTTGGAGAAGTCACTAGGTTAGCGGATGAGGATAACCCACTAGGCATTGTCTACATGGACTTTTAGAAAGCCTTTGATAAGATATCTCACAATAGATTACTCTAAAAGGTAGAATCTTGTGGAATTACTGGGAAGCTACTACAATGGATCAAGAATTGGCTGCATGCCCGTAGGCAGAAAGTTGTTGTCAATGGCTGTGGACCTGCTTGGAGACCAGTTACCAGTGATGTCCCACAGGGATCAGTGTTAGGCCCTTTGCTGTTTACTATCTTTATTAATAACTTAGATGTAAGTGTTGGAGGAATGATCTACAAGTTTGCAGATGATACCAAGATATGTGCAAGTGCTAACACTGTGGAGGAGACCAATTTACTGCAAGCAGATCTAGATATGTTGGAAGAATGGGCCTGCATTTGGTAAATAGTATTTAACTTAAACAAATACAAAGTTATGCACGTGGGCAGTTCTAGCGCTAAATATACCCTACAGGGAGCGGAACTGAATTCAATATAACACAAAACCTACCATTCTGTCCTTGTACAAGAAATGAAAACAGAAGATGCTAGAAACAGTCAGCAGGTCAGGCAGAATCTGTGGAGAGAGAAACATAGGGTTAATATTTCAGGTCGATGACCCTTCAAAAGAATTGGAAGATGTTACAGATGAACCGCTTAAAAACAGGTACAGAGCCAGAGAAAAGGGGACAGAAAAAGAAACAAAGAGAGGTCTGTGATTGAGTGGAGGGCAAGAGATGATTAAATGACAGAAATGATTTGGTGCAAGGCAAAGGAGGTGATAATAAGAGAAATTAAAGAAACTAAAGATGTGTCCAGAGGATGTGTGAGTGGTTACAGCAGAATAGCAGAGGGGAGGGTAGCATGGAAAATCTGGCAAAGTGGAGAAAGCTCCTGTAGCCCAGGGATATTGTGGAAGAAAGGCAGGTAGACATCTGGAGTGCGGACCATCCCGCTAGCTGTGTACCAATAGGGGATCTCCATTCCAAGCATCAGCCCCCATCTCCCACATTCCCAATAGCTCTGCTGCGCCAATCCTATAATAGCAGCGCCTGCTGTAGGAGAGAAAACAGGAGCGATGCTTAAGGTCTGAAGATGCTAAAGTCTATGTTGAGGCTAGAAGGCTGTAAAGTGTCTAGTAGAAAAATAAGCTGGTCAGAGTCACACTTGCGGACAGAGCAGGACTGTTCAGCTAAACAATCACCCAGTCAGCGTTTGGTCTCCCCAATGTAGAGGAGACCACATTGTAAGCAGCGAATACAGTATACTGGGTTGGAAGAACCCGGAAGCTGTCTCACCCGGAAGAAGTGTTTGGGGCCCTGGACGATGGCAAGTAAGGAAGTAAAAGGGCAGGTGTTGCATATCCTGCACTTGAATGGAAAGGTGCCGGGTGAAGGAGAGCAGTTGTTGGGGTGATGGAGGAGTGGACCAGGGTGTCACAGAGGAACATCTGGAACATTACCTGCTTCTACCCCTACCTCACTTCCATCACAACTGAAACCCTAATCCACATTTTTGTCAATTCCATATTTGTTTTCTGTAATGACCACCATACTGGCTGCCCAAACGCCACACAACTGGTCCAAATTTCTGTTACCCACATCCGATCCCACATTAAGTCCCATTTGCCCATCGCTCAAATTCCTGGTCCTTGTCCCCAACGCATAATTCTCAAAATCATCATCATCATCTATAAATTTTGATCCAAACTACCTCAGTGAACTCTTCCACCCTTATGCCCAAGCCCGAGCCCTTTATTTGACTAACCCTTATCTTCTGTGCACCCCAGTTCCCCCCATTCCACTATTGGTGGCTGAATTTTTATCTGTCTTTGGCCCTATCCTACTCTTTGGAATTCTTTCCTAAAACACTTTGCTTCACTTCCTCACTTCCCGCTTTTAAATACCTTCTCCAAACCTTGCCTTTGGTCTCCTCTTTTAACTTCCCCCACTTATGCTCGATGTCTGTTATTAATTTGTTTTTATTCTTCTGTGAAGTGCCTTGGGACTTGGTTTTTCTACATTAAAAGTGCTATTAAAATAAAAGTTGTTTAGCAAACAATTTTTTCAAGAAGATCATGCAATCCAAAAGTAATTTATTATGTGAAACACTTTGAGATGTTTTGGTGAGATAGATGTGCTGCAAGTATTATTTCCCCAAATACAACAGTTTTAAAATAATACATTTCAGTAGTATACTTGCAAACAAAATCTTCTGCTGAGTGTTTTTGCTAAAGTGCTGCTGTGCTATAACAAAATAGTTTAATCTCCAGGGTAACACCATTGTTGCTCCTTCCTGCAGTGTATTATAAAACAATAACACCACTGTTCCAGCCTGTGTTTGACATTTGTTACTGTAAAACTTTCTGCACAATTTTGGTTTATTTAAAATAAAAACATGCAGAAAAAGAAAAGCGTGCTGTGATTGTAGGAACATAGGAGGAGTAGGCCATTCAGCCCCTAGAACCTGCTCAGCCATTCAATTTGATCATGGCAGATCTGTACCTCAACTCCAGTTTACCCACCTTAGCTCCATACACCTTGATACCCTTACCTAACAAACATCTATCAATCTCAGTCTTGAAAGCTCCGATTGTCTCAGCATCCACAGACTTTTGGTGGAGAGAATTCCGGATTTCTACTACCCTTTGTGTGAAAGAGTGCTTCCTGATTTTCCTCCTAAATGGTCTGGCTCTAGTTTTAAAATTATGTCCCCTCGCTCTTGAGGAAATAGTTTCTCTGTATCTACCCGATTGGATCCTTTTAATATTTTAAACAACTCAATCAGATCACCCCTCAATTTTCTATACTCAAGGGAATACAAGCCAAGTTTATGCAACCTTTTCTCATAATTTAACCCTCTAAGCCCTGGTATTACAGGAAACTCTTTCGTATCCGGCACCGACGGGACCAGGATGGTGCCGGTTGATTAAAAATTCCGGATAACGGAGGGGTATATCTA
This sequence comes from Squalus acanthias, assembly GCA_030390025.1. Classification (NCBI taxonomy): domain Eukaryota; kingdom Metazoa; phylum Chordata; class Chondrichthyes; order Squaliformes; family Squalidae; genus Squalus; species Squalus acanthias. Next base: position 168,420,676 of record CM059427.1, on the reverse strand, counting down.
CCGAGGCTATTTTTAACAAACAAAAATAAAAAAATCAAGAAATGTGCAGTATAATTGGGTACTCCCCTACAGAATGTTGTGTTAAATGGATGGTGGAAGATGCTTGATTAAGTACAGTAATGCCAGTTGAGGGTAATCCATAACTCTTTAATTACTTAACAGTAAAACAAAACTTATAAACGACTGTATACTGTAGTTTTCGCAGTATGAATTCTGCCGGTTATTAGAGAATTCCGGATATTTAGGTGCCGTTTAAACGAGAGGTTCCTGTATTCTGGTGAATCTGCGCTGCACCCCTTCCAAACCAATATAATAAGAACAACAACTTGTATTTATATAACGCCTTTAACGTAGTAAAACATCCCAAGGCGCTTCACAGGAGTGTTATCAAACAAAAATTGACACCGAGCCACATAAGGAGATATTAGGGCAGATGACAAAAAGCTTGGTCAAAGAAATAGGTTTTAAGGAGCGTCTTAAAGAAGGAAAGAGAGGTAGAGAGGTGGAGAGGTTTAGGCAGGGAATTCCAGAGCTTAGGTCCTCGGCAGCTGAAGGCACGGCCACCAATGGTGGAGCGATTAAAATCGGGGATGCACAAGAGGCCAGAATTGGAGGAGCGCAGATATCTCGGAAGGTTGTAGGGCTGAAGGAGGTTACAGAGATAAGGAGGTGCGGTGCCCAAAACTGAATGCAGTACTCCAGATTGGCTCTGACCAAGGCTCTATACAACTGAAGCATAACTTCCTACCCTTTGTAATACAGTTCTCTTGAGAGAAAGGTCAACATTCCATTAGCCTTTTTGATTGCTTTTTGTACCTGTCTACTAGCTTTAAATGATTTGTGTACTTGGACTCCAAAATCGCTTTGCTCCTCTACAGTTCCGAGTATCTCACCATACTAAGTTGACTTCCTTAGGTCCAAAGTGGACGACCTCACATTTGTCCACATTAAACTCCATCTGCCATACTTTTGCCCACTCACTTAATCTGTCTATGTCCCTTTGCAGCCTCCTGCTTTCATCTGCACTACTAGGAGTGTGAGGTGATGCATTTTGGCAGAAGGATCAGGGAGAGGCAATATACACTTAATGGCACAGTTTTAAAGAGTGTGCAGGGACAGAGGGACCTGGGAGTTAATGTGCATAGGTCCCTGAAGGTGGCAGGACATATTGAGAGAGTGGTTAACAAAGCATATGGGATCTTGGGTTTCATAAATAGAGGTATTGAGTACAAAAGTAGAGAAGTTATGCTGAACCTTTATAAAGTGCTGGTTAGGCCACAACTGGAGTATTGCGTCCAGTTCTGGTCACCACACTTTAGGAAGGATGTGAAGGCCCTTGAGAGGGTGCAGAGGAGATTTACCAGAATGGTTCTGGGGATGGGGGATCTTAGCTACAAGACAGGTTGGAGAAGCTGGATTGGTTTTCATTAGAGCAAAGGAGGTTGCAGGGTGATTTGATAGAGGTGTACAAGATTATGACGGGTTTGGATAGGCTAGTCAGGGAAAGGCTGTTCCCACTAGTTGATGGTACAATGACTAGGGGACACAGATTTAAGGTTTTGGGCAAGAGATACAGGGGGGATGTGAGGAAAAACTTTTTTACGCAGCGAGTGGTGATGACCTGGAGCTCGCTGCCGATGGAGGTGGTGGAAGCGGACACACTCAATGGGCTGGATTTTGATACTGGGGCGGGTTGGGGTCGTGTAATCCGCATTTCGTGTTAGCCACCCGATTCTAAATCGATGTGGGAGAATTATGTCATTTTAACCTTATTGGCCAATTGAGTTCCAACGTGTGGGAACCCATGGCCAGTGAGTTTTTCCAGTCTGAAAGTCGCCTCCGATGACGTCATCATTGCTGCTGCATTTAAGGTCTGCAACAAGCCTTGCTTCTTCTGCAGACTGCCAAGCTTTTGCCCTTGCATGTTAGAGGCACCTGCAGGAAGAATGGCCAGCCAGAGACCTAGGTCTGCACCCTGCTTTGATGACGTTGCCCTGCAGGCTTTAGTAGAGGGAGCAAGAGCAAACAGAGAGGTGCTCTTCCCTTCTTCAGGGAGGAAGAAGCCTCCCCAGCAAACCAAGGCTGTGTGGATCCAGGTGGCAGAGGAGGTCAACTCTTTGTCAATAACCCACAGAACCTGGCTTCAGTGCAGGAAGAGGCTTCATGACCTTCTGCGCACTGGAAAAGTGAGTATGAATTTTCCATCACCCTCAATCTGATCCCCATTGCCTCTCCTCACCAGCACTCAGCTTTAGCAATCTCTTCCTCCACATCCCACTTGACACTGACATCCATGCACCCTTACCCATTCCGTCTCTCTCTTTGGTCACATTCACCTAACTATTCGACTATGCAGCCCTCACACTCCCTATCACTGTGATGCAATGACAACTTACAACACACAGGGAGGGCCCTTGGTCTTGCCACCTCACTCCATCTTTGTCTCCTTCTAAGCATCTATGCTATGGATTCTCTACACTCACTCCTTCATTCTCACTCAAACTCCACTTGGCTCCCTCATTGCAGGAAAAGAGAGCTCACAATAAGAGGGAAAGAGCAAGGACAGCACACCACCTGGGAGGAGGCGGTCCTGGAGATGGTGGGAGTGGAGGAAGATTCCCAAGTGGGGGACGGACAGACGGGCGCATCACAGCAAGCTGGTGACAGAATAGTTTTCCATCTCTCTCAATGACATTGCATGAGTCGCTGATAATGATTCTGAAGCTTTAACAGATGGACTTCTGATCATCTACAATATGCAATGTGCATGTAACCTTGGCCTCACATCTCTGACTCTTTCCTTTACTCCCCCCCAGGACCATCGCAAGCACCCGTCCCCACTATCCAGGAGGAAGAGCATGAGCCTCAAGACTCCTCAGAGGAAGCTGCAACCTCTGAGGGCGCAGCGTCAGCAGAATTCAGCGCACCCAGCACCAGCGCAGACACTCACACCTCGGAGGGAACATCGTGAGATAGAGTAGTGTTGTCACCTGGTGTATCACAGCTCACAAGTGAGCATCAGCAGATAGTGGAGACAGGGACAGCAGTGGAGAGTCCTAGTCGGAGGGCGCAGGACTCTCCCAGCTCGGCTCAGCTGCATGTCGACCCTCTGCCTCTGGGTCCATCCATAAGATCAGCGGTGCTGGAACTCCAGGAAGAGATGCAGGAGTCTCTGGCAGGTTTTGTCTCCAGGGTCGCTGCGAGTGTGGAGCGAATGGAGGAGTCCATTGCGAACATGAGCAGAGCCTTTGTGGAGTCATTGGCGCATGAACGCATCACCACGGAAAGGATGGCAACCTCCGTGCAAATGATGTCAACTTCCGTCGAAAGGATGGCTACAGTAGACGAGAGGATGGCTGCGACCATGGAGGAGATAAGTCGCCAGAGTGCAGAAAACATGGTGAGTGTTCAGAATAGAATGACATCTCTGGAGGAGTGATGGTCATCTATTGAACACAGAAACCAGACCTTCATGGAAGTCCTTCTGAGTAGACTTCCAGTGCAGATACGGGTCCCCATGGCCCACCTGATGTGCAGCAAGGTGCTCTCAATCCACTTGCAAGCGCTGAGGTGGACCTGACCCATGAGAGGGATGTTGTTTGCAGAGAACAAGGAAGTGGGGGCTCCTCTCCAAGCGCTCACACTTCCATGCCACTGACAAGTCCTCGGTCAAAGCCCCACCAGAGTCCGCACCCAACTGAGATCGGCGTCTCAACCCCTGCACAGCCGCAGGAGCAGCAGACTGTTGGCGAGCCCTCACAGGTTCACAACCCCAGAGGACGCCCGCCAAAGGTGTCGAGACAGGAGCAGCAAGAAAGTGAGCAAGGGGCCTCCACATCTGCTGAAGCCACAGGGGAAGCACCATGTAGGAGCACGCGTAAGAGAAAGATAGTGCACAAATAGTCACAAGGGTAGTCACTTGGGTGAATTTTGATGTTTTATGCTAAAAAGCCATCAGATGATTACTGTAAATAAAAAATCTGATGGCTACTGCTGTAGTTGTGGCGTGTGTCATTTCGCGAATGGGACTTCCACATTGAGGGCTTAGGATTACTTGCAATTGTCAGTATGGTGTTCAAATTGCTAGGAATCCGCTGGTTCTTGGCCATTGTCGATGCTCAGGTAAGAAGCTGTGAGGCAAAAGTGCTTGATTGGCTAGGCTAAGCAAATCTGGCCAAGATGAGTGCGTTCCTTGCATCCCGGGCAGCAATGTTCTCGCGTACTGCTGCCGCTGGTTGATGGGCCTCTGCAAGATGTTCGTTTTCGCTCTCCTCCTCCTCCTCCTCCTCCTCCTCATCTGAGGAGGATATGTGACGAGCCACCTGGTCCTCAGGAATCTGCAAGCCATGACGCTCTGCCATGTTGTGAAGTGCACAGCAAACCATGACGATTCTGGAGACCCTGCTGCTGATCCCTGGAATGAGCCTGAGGCAAACAAGTTGAGTGCGGTGGTGAATTTGACAGCCACTGGTAAGTGTTGTCCACCTGGTCCTCTGGGCTCCAGGTCTTGTTGCAGCATTGCGCAGATGTCACCCACTACCTCTCGTGAAAGTCGGAGCCGCCTTTGGCACTGCTGCTCAGACATGTTGAGGTAGCTGACCCTGTGTCTGTAGACCCTGTTTGGGGGGTATCTCCTGCGCCGACGGGCTTCCATGCGCTGGCCCCTTCTGGCCTGTGCAGCTTCAGGTGGGTGAGCAGCAGCTTGGCGCTCCTGTTGTTGCTGCTGCTGCTGGTGCTGCTGCTGTTCGTGCTGCTGTTGTTCATGGTTCTGCTGGTGCCACAGCTGGTCTTCATCCTCATCTGATGTCCAGAAGGGAAGGAAATAAATGGCTCCCATGCTTCTGGTATATGCCTCAGTTGAGGAAGCGCTCAGTCAAGGTGGCGAGAGGGGTTTCCCAGGAGGTCACACTGGAGATGGGTGTCAGGCTCCAAACTTCCACAGCTGTGGTTATGCCTTCTAAAAGTTCCCCCAGACCTGAGACAGCAAAGTCCTGCCACCTGCAAATGATGGCTGATCAAATCTCCTATTTAATGGTTGAGCTGCAGCTGATAGTCAGCAATCCAATTGTGCTACCGCCAGGTTTCACTGTCGTGTTTCAGAACAGGCGTGCTTCACGTGGGAAAAAGGTTAAAATCACAAAGGCCGATCAAAATGGCATTATAGAGGCAATTTAGTGCTTGTTAAGGGCCTTAGCGGCCTATCCCGCCTCTTGGAGGTGGGACGGAGACGGGACCAGCAGATACGATTTAATGAAAATTGCGTGGAGGCGGGATGGAGGCGGGGTTGGGCCCACCCACCAGTTTTTGCAATTTAAACCCCCCACACGCTTCCAATCCCGCCTCAACAGCCCGATGAAATTCGAGCCCAATGTTTTCAAGGGGAGACTGGATAGGCACTTGCAATAAACTTGAAATAAACTTGCAAGGCTACGGGGATAGAGCGGGGGAATGGGACTGACTGGATTGCTCTACAGAAAGCCAGCACAGACTCGATGAGCCGAATGGCCTCCTTCTGTGTTGTTATGACTCTATGGGGGAAAGATTTGGTTGCTTTGCTCCTCCCGTAATGGGGCGGAAAGCAACTAGCGCCCGGGCGTGGCGATGTTTGCGCCGCTCGTGAAATTGACCAGACATTTTGTGGCGGCGCTAAACACTACCGCCATGATCTCCTGCGCCCGCAGATCGTGACGTCAGTCGAGCGTGCAACGCCCCGGTAGCGCCCCGGACCGGATATTGAGTGGCGCCCCCTGCCTTTCCGCCTGCCGCTAGCAACGACAGGTTGAGGGGAGTGTTTTGCAGTCGGGAAGGGACTGGGGGAGCACTATTTAAAGGCGACCGCTTCCTGCCTTTTTTTGTCGGCGACATTTTTGCACCACGCATTCTGAGAGAGAGAGAGACTTCTGGAGAGATTCAACACTGTGTGAAGGAGTTTTGGATACTGAGCTGCACTTTGCAGGTTCATTTTGATTTGACCTTCCTTGCATCGATTTAGAAGAGATTGTGGGGGCTGCACTCTGAGCTCTTTCCCTGGGCCTCTCCATTGTTCTTTCCAGCAGATTTGATGTGCAGGTCTCTCCAGGCCGAGATTCCAGGCTGCAATGAGCAGAGTGTGGATGGAAAGCAAGATCGATCCTCCCCTTTAAGAACTGGCCAGCGCCAGTGTGTCTGTGTTCCATTGCTGACTGACATCACATGAGCTTCGCCAGCGCTCTGAGGTAGTGCCTCGCTCCTCGGCGTTAGCGCCTTAAGAGAGGTGTGTAGCGCCTGATTTAGCGCTCCCAATCACCTCAGGGGCGATAGAAGCCAAGTTTGCAGTCGGAGGCGATAATTAGCGTCAGGCGCTAAACTTTGCGCCCGGCCGATAATTGCGCCCCAAACAGGGGCGATACCGAATTTCTCCTCCTATGACTCTATGACTTACTGTCTCTCCTAAGGAGACAAAATCTCCCAAAAATTTACAGCGTAGCTACAGAAAACAAATTTAGCTGCAACTGTGCATGCAGCCTTGTCTGCATTGCACAAAGTAAACAATTGCACCCCCTTTCCCAGTGGTGAGACAGCAAATTGTTTCTTTTTTAATTTGTGAATTTTGTGTGAATCAAAGCGCAGGATTTAGTGCTGAGGAATGGAACATTTTCCATTTTGTGGTTCTAATCTCAGCATCAAGTATTCCAAGGTCAGATATAGACACAGTGAGATGAAGAGCTTCAGACCCAACTTCAGAAGAAGAGGCCCTACTGTACCAGTGTGGCATTTTTCTGCTTTCCACATCACTGATGGTGCTTCACTCCATTTGAAACTGTTGACCATTTTATTTATTGATACATTTCTTTGGTCGAGTATGGCAAATCCTTGTTGAACAGAATACAAGCTACATAACTTTGCCATATTTGTAATCTGTTTGGAGTAATGGAAGCAGTACACCCCATCATTTACAAACAGTAATCTATCAAAAGGGACAGTCAAGATGTTACAAAGAGCTAACAAAGCTGTCAATGCAGCCTAAGGTTTGGAATGCCTAATTGCACCAAGTCTCGTCCAACAGAATTCACAAATAATATCCCAGTGATTATCCCAGTGAAAGTGTTCATTCTCTAAAATACCAAGGTCTTTCCACACACTGAATGATAAACTTGGTGACATTATTGACATCTACTAAGTTTTGGCAAGATTCAAACTTGGCCAATTGGTCCTGATCCATTCCAAGACAGATTCCACATGATTATTTCTAAAGGGATTTGTGTGATTAACAAGTTTTGCTGTCGTCTAGTAAGATAAAACACAATCTACAATATTACAGGGTAGAGATGCATCAAGAGGTTCGGATCATGTGTTGAACAAAGGTGAATTTTATACAGTTTAAGAAGTTTTACTGGAGAAAATTCAATGATACGACATAATACTGTGCATTTATGTAAAGGTCTTTATCGTCGTCATTTAAAATCAGTACGGTTGACAATGTGGTCGGGGTGCAGCGGCACCGAAACTACTGCTCTTCACTGACCTTACCTCATGCTAGAATGCAATGTAGGCTTATTTAATTTCTGGCCCACCTGACACACAAGACATGACATGCTGGGGGCGTGCAGGGGTCAGTGGACAGGATGTCCAGTGTCAGCAACCCTTAAAGAACTACTGGTTGCTCTTAAAAGGGTATTCACTGCAAATTTACAACTTGGCAGAAGCAAAGTGCAGAGGCAAAATAGTGGAACCACCAGAGGTAGGTGTAGAATAGGTGGTGGAGCTAATTGTCCAAAGAAAGATGGTACTAAATCCATTACTCAAATTTATGTTAGATAAATCACCAGGATTTGATGGTTCACATCTGAGGATATGAGGGAAGCTAGGGAAGATAAAGTGGAGGCTCTAAATTTGGTGCCAGAGGATGGCAAATACAGAAACTCTCTTCAAAAAAGGAGACAGCTAAATCAGGAAATGATAGGCCAGTTAGTCCTACTTCAGTTGCGAGTAAACTACTGAGGGCCAATCTGCCAGTTCAAGTTTCCGCCAGGTCGCTGCCTATTTCTATATAAGTGGAATCTTGATAGCGGACATCAGACACATATTTAAATGAAAGCATAATTACACTGGGATGTTATCTATCCTGTCATTACGACGTCATTCGCGCTTGCTATAATTCATGCCTCTAGGTTCAACAACAAAAGTTTAATGGAACACTAAACTCTGCTGCCTGTATCCTAACTCGCACCAAGTCCCGCTCACCCATCATCCCTGTGCTCGCTGACCTACATTGGCTCCCAGTTGAGCAACGCCTCAATTTTACATACAAACATACGAACAAAGACGGACAAGTAAAGATCCGCTGGTCCATCGAGCCTGTGCCACACTATTGCACTATTGTACCACCTGACCCAAAACCATGTGATCTCCTGGGAGAAGCGAAAAACCAGATAAAAAACCCAGGCCAATTGGGGTAAAAATCTGGGAAATTCCTCTCTGACCCATCTAGGCGATCAAAACTAGTCCAGGAGATCACACGGGCCCTGAATTCCCTGCAGTACCTACCTTCTGTAAGAGGTGATCTTCGCCCCAGCCAGAAACAGGTCCAGCTCTCGCTTGAAGGAATTCAGTGAAGCAGCAACCATCGCACACGACAGCAGCCTGTTCCAGAGGTCCACTATTGTCTGGGACATCTAACCTAGATCTGGCCTTATACAACTTACATTTGTGACCCCTGGTCCTCCCTAACCTATTTAATTGGAACAAACTGTCAACTGGAACACAATCTATTCCCTTCATTATCTTATAATCCTCAGCCTTGTTTTCAAATACCCCATCCCTATCTCTGTAACCTCCTCCAACCCTACAACTCTCCGAGATACCTGCGCTCCTCCAACTCTGGCCTCTTGCGCATCCCCGATTTTAATCGCTCCACCATTGGTGGCCGTGCCTTCAGCTGCCGAGGCCCTAAGCTCTGGAATTCCCTCCCTAAACCTCTCCTCCTCTCTACCTCTCTTAGCTCCTTTAAGACGCTCCTTAAAACCTACCTCTTTGACGAAGCTTTTGGTCACCTGTCCTAATATCTCCTTATGTGGCTCGGTGTCAAATTTTGTTGGATAACGCGCCTTTGAAGCGCCTTGGGACGTTTTACTACGTTAAAGGCGCTATAAAAACGCAAGTTGTTGATGATGTTGTTTAGAAGCTGCTGCCAAATCTATCACCAGCAACTATTTTGGGCCTTTTTTTGATTCTTTGTTGCTTATGTATGCCTTGAGGTCTGCTGCTATGTCAATGGCAATGTTTGGATACTTATCCATGTGCCAGGGGGCACGATGGGATTTTCTTTGGAAATGCTCCTGTAATTGACTTTGTTGAAGGAAGAAGAGGAGCAGGAACAGAGAGAAACCATGCTGGTCAGACTACACAGAAAGCGAACGGCACCCAACCACCATTACCCACCCCCAGAAACTACAGACCATGCTGCTCCTGCCTCCACCTCACCCAGCAGTGCATAAAGATGCTTCTCTTGACAAGGTAGGCCACCTATGAGTTGTGATGCTTGCTGCAACCTGACTGCAGACCACCTCCAGCACAAGCTCCACATGGTCAGTGGCTGTCAAGGTCACCACTGCACTGCATTTTTATGCCACCCCAGGCTGCTTTAAAGGATACTAGTAACATTACCAAATCTTCACAAAACATTAGCAACACCGACTGGAACTTCAGTGGTCATCCAACATTTATTTACCAGCCTATATATCATAGCAACTGATTATTCTTTCTCACCACTGTGTTTCCCCTTGGTGTTAGTGTGCGATTTTTTTTTGGCTTAATCCTATTCTCATGCTCCTGCTAGGTGCACTTGAGGGGCAGAATGTGGAAAGTGGCTGGTGCTGACTTTCAGGATGGATTCCCTCCACTGGGGAGACCGGGCCTCACAAGTCATTTCATTTCTCTACCTACCACTGCCAATCTAGGGACCACTAGGAAAAAGGTGACAATATGCTCCGGGGCAGTATGAGGGGAAGGTGTGTGTAACTGCCTAATCTACTCAGTGCAGTGCATTCTTGGAAGCTGTTGCACTTGCCTTACCTGACCTGGTCAGATCATTAAACTTCTTGCAACACTTGTGCAGCTGTCTGACGGATCATGGATGTGGCACTAATGGCTGAGGACACCTTTCCTCATTGGGCCCAAGTTGTTCCTCTTGCCGGCCTCCTCCCTGTATGCCAAAAACTGCATCCCTCCTCAGTCAAAGCTCTTACAGCAGCAACTTCACAGCTGCCTCAAAGAAACTAGAATCCCAAAATCCAAGTCCAGCCCCTCCTGACACTGCTTTGAATTCACTACTCCCTCCTGTTCCTGCAACATCTGACCCTTTAAGCTGCCGCAGGTGTTTAAATCCAACAAAAGCATGTCTTCCCAAACCACCCGCCGCCGACCACCCCCCCCCCCCCCAACGCCCCACCCCTCCCCCCAGTTTTCCCAACTTGTGATGGTTCTTCTCGCTGGGAGTCAGCCCCAAAATATTCTAATCAGTTGACCCCGGAAAATTCTTCAAGTTCATTGCCAACTTTGTCAGGCAGGTTGAAGTCCCACCCTGCCTCATCTTGCTACACTTCCACAGGACTTATAGCCGGAGCGAAGATTTTGCCTCTACAGTTTAGAATGTAGGATAAAATTAACAGGCACTTGGAGGAACATGAATAATCAGGCCAGCCAGCATGGAACTCCAGAAGGCAAATCATGCTTGACCAACCTTATAGAATCCTTTGAAGATATAACAGAGGATAGATAAAAGAAATCAAGTAGATGTGGTTTATGGATTCTCAAACAGTGTTTGATAAGGTATCACATAAGAGGCTTATGGCAAACACAGTAGCACATCAAATAAGGGGAATGTGGTCACATGGATTGAGAGATGGAGCAGAAAGGGTGAGTGGTGTTCCACAGGGGTCTGTGTTGAGGCTGCTCTTACTTGTTATATGCACATAATTAATTATTTGGACTCAGGAATTGAGGAAACAATATCAAAATTTGCTGATATCACCAAGTTGGAGGATATGGCAAATTGTGACACAATATGAAAAAATTCAGAAGGACATAGATAGGCTAGCAGAATGAGCAGATATAGTAGTAGATGCAGTTCAATGCAGAAAAATTTGAAGCAATACATTTTGGAAGTAAGATAGGGCAATAATATACATGGTAAGATTTTAAATGTAGTAGAGGAGCAAAGAGATCTTGGTGTGCAGATACACAGGCCAATAAAAGTGGCAGCACAAGTAGATAAGTTCATTAAAAAAGGAAAATGGAATTTTTGGCTTTGTATCTAGACGTATAGAATACAACAGCAAGGAGGTAATGTCGAACTTGTAGAAGACCTTGTTTGGTTGCAGTTGGAATATTGTGTACAGTTTTGGACACCCCATTATAGGAAGGATATACAAGCAATGAAAAGGTGCAGCATAGATTCACTAAGATGTGACCAGGATCAGGGGTTCCAGTTATGATGAGACACTTACAAAGTTAGGGCTTTTTTTCACTAAAGTTGAGAAAATCAAGGGGTGACCTGACAGTGGTCTTCAAGATAATCAAGAGTTAAGATAAGGTGAATAAAATAGATTATATCCACTGGTTGGCAAGACAGCAATGAGAGGGCACATATTTAAGAGGAACGGTGAATCTTTTTAGAGCAGTGGGATACCCAATAGCCAGAGCATCTTGGAAGGAGGTGACCAGAGATTGCCAAGCTAAGTGTGCTAACACTTTGCATAATAGAACCATATAAATTTATAGTGCAGAAGAAGATTATTTGGCCCATTGTGTCTGTGCTGGCTCTTTGCTGGAGCAAACCAAATGGCACCCCTGTCCTGCTCTCTCCTCATAGCCATGTGCATGGAGAACAGTCTTCAATTACTGTATCTTGGCTAAACTTGTCAGGTAATTAAACAACTTCCTGCAAGGTGTGACAGTTTATATGGTGGTGGAAGTTGTACTTAAAGCCTCTGACACCTCTACCCACCATTTTGTGGACTTCCTGCCCTCAGTCACCAGGAGACTTTATTTTCTGGAATTTATTTCTGCTAAGAGGACATCCACCAAAGCATCAGTAAATCTGGGGGCTTTTACTGCTGCTGACTCTGCACCCCTTTCCTTGCTGATCACTGCATAGTTCTGATGCTCCCTGCCCGAAAAACATGTGCCTTTAATCAGTTTCCCTCCCTCCTAGTGGCAGTAAACCATTAGGTAGCAGTTTTACTACTCCTATCGTGCCCCAAATAAATAATTAAGGCCAATCCAGGAAACTTCAATGGGGTTATGGCAGACTCACATAGCAATCGGCGAAATTGCAACTCAAAATGTTTGAGAGTAGGTTGGATAATGCCGTAGGTTACTATAATTAATGCCCTTTCATCTTAAGGATTTCGGTAAGATTCAGTCCAGAATGTCTGGATAAAGTAAGACTTCTCTCTCTTCCAACTATAAACGTTCTAACTAAAGCTATCACTTTTGTGTCAATACAAAGTGATTTCTGGTGCACATTTGCCGGAAATGTCGGAACTTGGAAATCAGGTACTAATCAGATTCCAGATCATACTGAAGTCAAATGGTATGAGGCCCCTTCAGAAGGCTGTCCGACACCACGTGAGCTTTGCACTGTGCAGAGTATAACTCTAGTCCGGAGTGAAACCAGGTTTAAAACATGCTCAGACAGTTAGATCTTCTATGCACTTTAGAAACTTAATATTGAGTCTTTTAATGTTATGAGAAAGTGGATGCTGCTGACAGCTCTCTCCTAGCAATGAAATCAGCTGTTGGGACAGCAGAGCTTGTACACTGCTCGTGCATGTAAGCACAGTGCACAGGGCTCTCTCCTGAGGCAGACTGCAAATTACTCTCCATGGTATAACTCTGATCTTTCTTGCTGTGCTTCGCACTCTACAGCTACTGGCCTCAGACCAGTAGTAATATAACTGCAGCCTGAAATAAGTTTGCTAGTCAGTGTGAGTTCAAAGCACAAAACTGCCCATAATTTTTAACAAATTGAAGATAACTCTATGCTGGGATTGCTAATGTGGGAAATGGATAAATTTACACTAGTGTGATCAAATTTGCTCTTCTCTTGATGTTAAGGCAAGATATTGGACAAAATACTTTTTCTGGGATTTGTCTGCTATAGATCCAATACATATACTTCAGAAATTACATGATTATCCACTCATTAGACTGCCGAGGATTGGATACATATATCCCTCCTTTGCTCAATGCTAGGAATTAGGTTAAATATGCCCTCACTAGATTGACGGAGATAGGATGTATATCATTGAAGAACTATATGATGGAATGTCTACCCCTCACTGAATAACCAGGAATTAAATGAAGACCTCTGAGAGGAAAAAAAGAAAACAATGCAAAAAAAAAACATTTTCGGATTTGTTCAATTACTGGCAACATCTGAGGGTCAGATGAGTTTGATCCTTGGCGGTCTTGTTTCCTCGGGCTGGATTTCTTGTGCTCTCCGAGAATTGGCCTTCAAATAACCCCTGTTGTCCAAGTACCAGGGAAACTCTAATGGCTGCTCTACAACTGATTGAGCTGGGAAATAGCCTTCCTGTCAGGCAGTCAGTGATAGTACTACTGAGCCACTGTCAGTAGTGGATATTGAAGTCCCCCGCTCAGAGTACGCTTATGCCCTTGCTTCACTCAGTGCTTCTTCCAAATGGTGTTCAGCATGGAGGAGTACTGACTCGTCAGTTGAAGGGGGATGGGGTGGCGGGGGGGAGCGGAGGGATGCAATCAGCAGGAGGTTTTTTTGGTTCTGTTTGACCTGACTTCATGGGGACTGAAGTCAATGTTGAGAACTCTAAGGACCATGCCCACTGCTGGTGGGACAGGGGTACCCAGGGGTGGTGATGGAGGAGTCTAGGATATTAGATGTTAGGTATTACCGTGAGTACAACTATGTTGGGCTGTTGCTTGGCTAATCTGTGGGACAGTTCTCCCAAATTAGACACCAGTCCCCAGATGTTATTGAGGAGAACTCTGCTGAGTCTTATCCTGATCCAATGTCTAAGTCATTGCTACAAGGTCCATCTAATATTTCTCTTAAGATTCTGTTCCATAGTGATTATTTTACTACTACTGAGTGGCTTGCCACCCCACATAGGAGGACATTTAGATTCAACTATACATTATGAGACTGGAGTCCCATGTAGGCCAGACTGGGCAGGGGTGCAGGTTTCTTTTCCTGTAGGACATTGGTGAACCATAAGGGATTTTATGATAATAAATTACCAACTTTATTGAAATCAATTTCACAACTTGCCGTAGTGGCATTTAAACTTGTGACTTCTGGATTGCTGGTTCATTAGCATAACCACTAGAATACTGTACCAGTTAAAGCATTTCCACCAGTACTATATTTCAGGCTGTGAAAAGCCAATTAAATTTGATTCCGATTCTGTTCCCTGGTTTTCAGAAATTTGAGTTTCTGGACCAATATATCATGCCACAGAGTCATAGACTAATGCGATTGGATGTGCCACCAGAGGCAGTGCAGAGTATAAGCCAATTGTTTTCCATAGAGAAGGGGAGAATTACTGAGCAAGACAGCTGAGCTAAGCTCTTATTGGGCTGCCCCCTGTGCAGTATAGAGAATCTGAAGAAGGGGAGTACAATAGCAAGGGCATTTGGAAGGGCAGTTTTAAAGAAAATCTGAATTTTGCCTAAGTTTCTTTTCATTTGTGAATGTAACATTCAATCTTTTCTTGTTATATTCTCCTCTTTTTTCAATGAGTCTCACTGCATACTGCACCAACTATGGTCAAGGGGGGCATGGTATGTTGCTGTCACGCTTCCACAAATTCTGTTCTGAAACCAGTCACTGCCAGGTATGGGGGATTGAATTACATTGATCCTGTTCCTCTTTCCTTGTGGAGAACCATTTGCCAAGTCCTTGTCACTTCCCACTATTCTTTGTCACTAAGATTGAGACCATCCGTTCAGCTGCCTCTGCTGCTTTCCTCCCTCCCCCTCGCCCACCAAGACCAACTTCCCCTAACGTTCCCCCCTGAACTCGCATCTTTCTCTAGTTTCTCTCCTATCTCCCCTCATGCCCTCTCTGAGCTCATCTTGTCTATGAGACCCACCTCCTGTTCCCTCGACCCAATTCCTACCAAACGGCTGACCATCCAACTTCCCTTCCTGGCCCCCATGTTAGCTTATATTTTTAACAGTTTCCTCTCCTCAGGTATTGTCCCCCTCATCTTCAAATCTGCCATCATCACCACCCCCCCTCATCAAAAACCCACCCTTGTCTCCTCTGTCCTTGCAAACTACCACCCCATCTCTAATCTTCCTTTCTTCTCCAAAGTCCTTGAACGTGTTGTTGCCTCCCAAATCCGTGCCCAGTTTTCCCGCAACTCCATGTTTGAACCCCTCCAATCCACAGCACTGAAACGGCCCTTATCAAAGTTACAAATGACATCCTATGTGACTGTGACGATGGCAAATTATCTCTCCTCATCCTTCTCGAGATGTCTGCGGCTTTTGACACAGTTGACCACACCATCTTCCTGCAAAGACTCTCCTCAGTCGTCCAGTAGGATGGGACTGCCCTCACCTGGTTCCATTCTTACCGATCCAGTCATAGCCAGAGAATCAACTGCAGTGGCTCTCTTCCTGCTCCCGCGCCGTTACCTCTGTAGTTCCCCAAGGATCTAACCTTGGCCCCCTCCTATTTCTCAGCTACATGTTGCCCCTCGGCGACACCATCCGAAACACAATGTCTGGTTCCACATATACATTGACGACACCCAGCTGTACCTCACCACCGCCTCTCTTGACCCCTCCACTGTTCTGATTTGTCGCACTGCTTGCCTGACATCCAGTACTATGTGATCAGAATTTTCCTCCAACTAAATATTGGGAAGACCGAAGCCATTGTCTATGGTCCCTGCCACAACTCTGTTCCTTAGCCACTGACTCCATCCCTCTCTCTGGTCACTGTCTGAGGCTGAACCACACTGTTCGCAACCTTGGCATCTTATATGACCCTGAGATGAGCATCCGATCACATATCCGCCCCATCACCAAGACCGCCTACTTCCACCACCGTAGCCTCGCCCGTCTCCGCCCCTGCCTCAGCTCATCTGTTGCTGAAACCCTCATCCATGCATTTGTTACCTCTAGACTTGACTTTTCCAATCCTCTCCTGATCGGCCTCCCATCTTCCGCCCTCCATAAACTTGAACTCATCCAAACTCTGTTGCCCATATCCTAACTTGTACCAAGTCCCATTCAACCATCACCCCTGTGCTTGCTGACCTACATTGGCAACCGGTCCAGCAATGCCTCGATTTTAAAATTTTCATCCTTGTTTTCAAATCCCTCCATGGCCTCGCCCCTCCCTGTCTCTGTAATTTCCTCCAGCCCTACAACCCTCCGATATCTCTGCACTCCTTCAATTCTGGCCTCTTGCGCATCACCGATTCTAATCGCTCCACCATTGGCAGCCGTGCCTTCACCTGCCTGGTCCCTAGGCTCTGGAATTCCCTCCCCATGCCTCTCCGCCTCTCTACCTCTCTCTCCTCTTTTAAGATGCCCCTTAAAACCTACCTCTTTGACCAAGCTTTTGGTCACCTGTCCTAATATCTCCTTATGTGGCTCGGTGTCAAATTTTGTTTGATAATGCTCCCGTGAAGCACCTTGGGACATTTTACTACGTTAAAGGAGCTATATAAATGCAAGTTGTTGTTGTTGATGTGTCTGAGATCAGGATGGTGGTAAGAGCAAACCTGCAACCATGTGGCACAGCAGAGTGGGGCTCTAATATGCCTCATTGGGGACCATTGCCAGGTGGGAACGGGCAGTAGCAAACTAAAAATCGTGGTGCACTATGTACCATCTGGTTTCCGCGATGTGATTCACCTACCGTGATTTTGGAGCAGGCCAGGAAACATGCAAGCAGCACTCAAAACAGGTGGAGGCTATCTGAACATGCAAATTTGGGTCTTGCACCATACACAGGACCCCAGGTTACATTTTCAAGTATCAATAGGCGAAGTGCGTGCTTCACCCACTACTCCTCCTGGCCCAACAAAAATCTTCCCGTCTGCTGCGAGTCCCTCAGTGCCCTCGCCCGGGATTGTCTCCCATCACCCCCCACTTTGAATGGCCTACTTCTGGCTAGGTTTACGGAGGTGCCGCTGGATTACTAGGCTCCCCTGTCGCGAGCTGCCTCATTGAACGCTGGCAACTTGCCACAAGTACTGTAATCAGACCCTACCATGAAAATGATTTGCACCGCTCGCTAGTGCCATTGGGTGGGCAGTGCAACTGCACCCAACAGTCGCCCGATATGTATCCAAACCAAAATGGCCCCCAGTGTGTCTGGATTTGGGAGGAAAATCTCGGGAGTAAAAACCGTCCCCATTCACTTATCTGGAATGTGCACAGGTGGCACACAAATTCCAAATGGATCATAACTGGTAATATGTAGATTTGTAGATTATTTTGGAGCTCATCTTACAGTTCATTTTCTCCCCAGGTTTGAAATGTTATCTTTCTTAGTCCCCTCCCCCACACACACCCCTCCCCACCCCACCCAGTTTATGTTCCATTTTCACCAGCCAAGCAGCTCCCAAGCTCACTGCCAACACTGACTGAAGTTGCCCTGGGTTATTTTTCGAACTTTCCTTCTTGCATGTGAAGAAATATTTGGTTATTCCTCAACATGACCTAGATTGTGAACTTGCATAGGTGGGGAACTGGAGGCACCTAGAACTCTGTGGCACACTACATTGGAGTAGAAACATGTTGTAACTATAATTAGGCCTCCCATTCTGCTAATTTTTGATATCAGAATTAAAACTTTAAAACTTAAACAAGTTGGCAAACAAAATCAATGTGACATCCTGTATAATTCAATCTTGTAAGTAAAAATTATTAAGGGTTTAAAGATTGAGTCATCATGTAGAATAATCCTTTCAGATGTTTTAAAAAAATGTAATTTGTAGAGTTTCAAAGCCTGAGAATGCCTATTCATTTTTTTCATTACCTGAAGCTTTCTTTGTTTTCCTTCATTGCTGAATGTCAGCTGGATCATGTGTTTCTTTTGTTTTTGTTGCAGTAGCAGTTATGAAATAAAATAGAAACTGAAGCGATTGGGCACTGTCATCATACAAGAATGTTTGTGAATCTTTTCTCTTCTGTTTTCCAAGCACATCCCCAGTGATGATACAGTCTGCAATGAAACATATCATTCCTTTGTAAAATAAAATCATCCGACCGCCTCCTTTTGACATCACCACGGCAAAAATAAAACACGGCTCTTTCACTGTGATGCAAACAATTCCCGTCATTTGGGCTGGTATTGTCCCTCAAAAGAGGAACAAGGTGATCTCAGTTGTGGTGGCAGTGGGTGAATTACAACCAGCCTCAGCGTCCTTGGGCGAGTGAGGAGGAAATATCAGCGATGGCTCCCATTCTGCTGTCTAGTGAATTCTGCTGGAAAGGGCATATGTCTAAACAATGACAACAACTTGCACCTTTAACGTAGAAAAATGTCCCAAGGCATTTCACAGAGGTGTAAAGAAAGAAATGGATGCTGGGCCAAAGAAGGAAATATTAGATGGCATGGCCAAAAGCTTGGTCAAAGAGATGGGTTTTAAGGAGGGTCTTAAAAGAGAGGGAGGTGGAGAGGCTGAGGAGTTTAGGGAGGAAATTCCAAACCATGGGCCTAGGTGGCTCAAGACACAGTCGCCAAGGGAGGAGGGGGGGGTGGGGGGGGGGGGGGGGGTGGGCGAAGGAAATTGGGGATCCACAAGTGCAGGAGTCCCCTGTGGTCATCTCCCTCCAAAACAGGTATGCCGCTTTGGATACTGTTGGGGGAGATGGCCTACCAGGGGAAGGCACTAGCAGCCAGGTTCATGGCACCATGGCTGGCTCTGCTGCACAGCAGGGCGGGAAAAAGAGTGGTAGGGCTATAGTGATAGGGGACTCAATTGTAAGGGGAGTAGACAGGAGTTTCTGTGGCCGCAACTGAGATTCCAGGATGGTATGTTGCCTCCCTGGTGCAAGGGTCAAGGATGTCTCGGAGCGGCTGCAGAACATTCTGAAGAGGGAGGGTGAACAGCCAGCTGTCGTGGTGCATGTAGGTACCAACGATATAGGTAAAAAGCGGGAAGAGGTCCTACAAGCAGAATTTAGGGAGCTAGGAGCTAAATCAAAAAGTAGGACCTCTAAGGTAGTAATCTCTGGATTGCTACCAGGGCCACGTGCTAATCAGAATAGAGAGAACAGGATAGTGAGATTGAATACGTGGCTTGAGCAGTGGTGCAGGAGGGAGGGATTCAAATTCCTGAGGCATTGGAACCAGTTCTGGGGGAAGTGGGACCTGTACAAAAGGGACGGTCTGCACTTGGGCAGGACTGGAACCGATGTCCTCGGGGTAATATTTGCTACAGCAGTTCGGGAGGATTTAAACTAATATGGCAGGGGAATGGGAACCTATGTAGCGAAACAGGGGGAAGTAATATGCAGTCAGAAACAAATGTTAGAAGGGTGAGAAACAATAGGGGAAGGCCGAGTAAACAAAGGCAAGAAACACAAAGGGCCATACTAAATCATAAGTCTAAAAGGACAAAGGATGTTAATAAAACAAGCCTAAAGGCTCTGTGTCTTAATGCAAGGAGTATCCGTAATAAGGTGGATGAATTGACTGTGCAAATAGATGTTAACGGATACGATGTGATTGGGATTACAGAGACGTGGCTCCAGAACAATCAAGGCTGGGAACTGAACATCCAGGGGTATTCAACATTCAGAAAGGATAGAATAAAAGGAAAAGGGGGTGGGGTAGCATTGCTGGTTAAAGAGGAGATTAATGCAATAGCTAGGAAGGACATCAGCTTGGAGGATGTGGAATCAATATGGGTTGAGCTGCAGAACACCAAAGGGCAGAAAACGTTAGTGGGAGTTGTGTACAGACCTCCAAACAGCAGTAGTGAGGTGGGGGAGGGTATGAAACAGGAAATCAGAGGTGCGTGCAAAAAAGGCACGGCAGTTATCATGGGTGACTTTAATATGCATATAGATTGGGCTACTCAAACTGGAAGCAATATGGTGGAGGAGGATTTCCTGGAGTGTTTAAGGGATGGTTTCCTAAACCAATATGTTGAGGAACCAACTCGAGGGGAGGCCATCCTGGACTGGGCGTTGTGTAATGAGGAGGGACTAATCAGCAATCTTGTGGTACGAGGCCCCCTGGGGAAGAGTGACCATAGTATGGTGGAGTTCTACATTAGGATGGAGAAGGAAACAGTTAAGTCAGAGACCATGGTCCAGAACTTAAATAAGGGCAACTTTGAGGGTATGAGGCGTGAATTGGCGAGGTTAAATTGGCAAGCGATATTTAAGGGGCTATCAGTGGAAGGGCAATGGCAGACATTTAGAGATCGCATGGATGAACTACAACAATTGTACATCCCGGTCTGGCGTAAAAATAAAAAAGGGAAGGTGGCTCAACCATGGCTAACAAGGGAAATCAGGGATAGTATTAAAACCAAGGAAGTTGCATACAAATTGGCCAGAAGTAGCAGCAAACCCGGGGACTGGGAGAACTTCAAAACTCAGCAGAGGAGGACGAAGGGTTTGATTAGGGCAGGGAAAATAAAATATGAAAGGAAGCTTGCAGAGAACATTAAAATGGACTGCAAAAGCTTCTATAAATATGTAAAAAGAAAGAGGTTAGTAAAAACAAACGTAGGTCCCCTGCAGTCGGAAACAGGGGAAGTCGTAATGGGGAACAAGGAAATGGCTGATCAATTGAACAAGTACTTTGGTTCGGTGTTTACTGTGGAGGACACACACAACCTGCCGGAAATAAAAGGGGTCAGAGGATCTGGTAAGAGGGAGGAGCTGAGGGAAATCCTTATTAGTCGGGAAAAGGTATTGGGGAAATTGATGGGACTGAAGGCTGAAAAATCCCCGGGGCCTGATGGTCTGCATCCCAGAGTACTTAAGGAGGTGGCCTTGGAAATAGTGGATGCATTGACGATCATTTTCCAACATTCCTTAGACTCTGGATCAGTTCCGATGGAGTGGAGGGTGGCCAATGTAACCCCTCTTTTTAAAAAAGGAGGGAGGGAGAAAGCAGGGAATTATAGACCGGTCAGCCTGACATCGGTCGTGGGTAAAATGATGGAAGCAATTATTAAAGATGTCATAACAGACCATTTGGAAAGTGGCGACATGATAGGTCCAAGTCAGCATGGATTTGTGAAAGGGAAATCATGCTTGACAAATCTTCTGGAATTTTTTGAGGATGTTTCCAATAGGGTGGACAGGGGGGAACCAGTAGATGTGGTGTATTTGGACTTTCAGAAGGCCTTCGACAAGGTCCCACACAAGAGATTGGTGAGCAAAGTTAAAGCACATGGGATTGGGGGTAATGTGTTGACGTGGATTGAGAACTGGTTGGCACACAGGAAACAAAGAGTAGGAGTAAATGGGTACTTTTCAGAATGGCAGGCAGTGACCAGCGGGGTACCGCAGGGTTCGGTGCTGGGACCCCAGCTGTTTACATTATATATTAATGATTTGGACGAAGGGATTAAATGTAATATCTCCAAATTTGCGGATGACACTAAATTGGGAGGCAGTGTGAACAATGAGGAGGATGCTAGGAGGCTACAGAGTGACTTGGACAGGTTGGGTGAATGGGCAAATGTATGGCAGATGAAGTACAATGTGGATAAATGTGAGGTTATCCACTTTGGTGGTAAAAATAGAGAGGCGGACTATTACCTGAATGGTGGCAGATTAGGGAAAGGGGACGTGCAACGAGACCTGGGCGTCATGGTACATCAGTCACTGAAGGTGGGAATGCAAGTGCAGCAGGCAGTCAAGAAAGCAAACGGAATGATGGCCTTCATAGCAAGGGGATTTGAGTACAGGAGTAGGGAGGTGATGCTACAGTTGTACAGGGCCTTGGTGAGGCCACACCTGGAGTATTGTGCGCAGTTTTGGTCTCCTAACTTAAGGAAGGACATTCTTGCTATTGAGGGAGTGCAGCGAAGGTTCACTAGATTGATTCCTGGGATGGCCGGACTGACATATCAAGAAAGATTGGGTCAACTGAACTTGTATCCTCTGGAGTTCAGAAGAATGAGGGGGGATCTTATAGAGACATTTAAAATCCTGACTGGTTTAGACAAATTAGATGCGGGCAGAATGTTCCCAATGGTAGGGAAAACTAGAACCAGGGGTCACAGTCTAAGGATTAAGGGGAAGCCATTTAGGACTGAGCTGAGGAGGAACTTCTTCACCCAGAGAGTGGTGAATCTATGGAATTCTCTTCCACAGAAGGTTGTTGAGGCCAGTTCGCTCAATATATTCAAAAGGGAGTTAGATATAACACTCACAACTAAGGGGATCAAGGGGTATGGCGAGAAAGCAGGAATGGGGTACTGAGGTAGCATGTTCAGCCATGAACGCATTGAATGGCGGTGCAGGCTCGAAGGACCGAATGGTCTACTCCTGTACCTATTTTCTATGTTTCTATGTTTCTATGTTTCTAAAAGGCAGTTTCTAATGTGGAAAGTAGGTTCGCACATGATGAGAAGACTATCAGCTTAGATTAAGCCTCTGCAAACTCTGGAAAATGGCTAACAATTGCAACATAGAACATGGCAGCCTTGCACCAGTAGGGCAAAATGTAATAGGATGGAAATAAAGAACAGAAATATTTTAGATGTGGTGAAGGGAGAAGGGACAAACAAGAGGTCGGAGTCAAAAGAATAGAGAGTTTGGGGGGGGTGGTGAGTATAGCGCTGGAGGATGTAACAGAGACAGGAGCGGGTGACATGATCTTATTGCATGGCGGAGCGGACTCGAGGGTCCGTATGGCCTATTCCTTATGTTCTTATGGCACCATGAAAGGGATTTAAACATGAGGATGATAATTTTAAATTTGAAGCGCTGGGGAGCTGGGAGCCAATGTAGGTCAGCAAGGACAGGGGTAATGGGTAAGCAGGATGTGGTGAGGGATAGTATATAGGCTGTAGAGCTTTGGATGCTAAAGTTTATAGACGGTGGAGGATGGAAGGCTGGCCAGGGGAACATTAGAATAGTCAAGTTTGAAGATGACAAAGACATGGATGAAGGTTTCAGCAGCAGATTGGCTGAGGCAGAGGTGGAGGCACTCGCTGTTATGGAGATGGAAGGAAATGGTCTTACAATGGAGAGGATATGGGGTTGGAATCTCAGATCGGAGTTGAATAGGACACTGAGGTTGCAAACAGTCTGGTTCAGTCTGAGACAGTGGCTGAGGAGACGGATGGAGTCAGTGGCGAGGGCCGAAAATACTGGCTTTGTTTTTCCCAGTGTTTACCGAAAGAGATTGCACCTCATCCAAGACTGGATGTCAGACAACCAGTCTGACAACCCAATGACAGTGGAGGGGTCGATAGAGATGGTGGAGAGGCGTCATCAGAGTACATGTGGAAGTTGACCCTATGTCTTTGGATGTTGGTGCCAAGGGACAACATGTAGATGAGGAAGAGAAGGGGGCTATGGATAGATCCTTAGGAGACCCTTGAGGTGACTGTGCGTGGGTGGAAAGAGAAGCCCTTGGTAAAGAGCCTCTGGTAAGAATGGAAACAAGCAATCACACTAAACTGGACATCTGAGAAGAGGTGGTGGAGGAGGATGGTGTAGTCGACCATGTCAAAGGCTGCAGAGAGGTTGAGGAGGATGAGGAGGGATAACGCATCACGGTCACAGTCATAGAAAATGTTGTTTGTGACTTTGGTTAGGGAAATTTCGGTGGTGTGGAAGGGGTAGAAAATTGATTAGAGAGATTCAAGCAGGGAGTTATAGTAAAGATGGTGATGGATCTGAGAGATAACAACAATGACATCAGATTATGCCATGTTTGGGCTTAGCTGTGGGGTCCCAAAGTTGACAACACTTAAAATGAAAAGCAAAATACTGCAGATGCTAGAAATCTGAAATAAAACAGGAAGTGCTGGAAAAACCCAGTAGGTCTAGCAGCATCTGAGAACAACTGAAAAAAGTTAAGTTAATACTTCAGGTGTATGACCCTTTGTCAGAATCAGAAGATATTACAAATCAACAACTTATTAGGAAAATAAGAATGATTTGTAAAGTGATTAGGTGAAAGTGATAATAGTGTAAGACAAAAGGAGGCATGATGAGAGAAATTAGAGAAATAAAAAATATATACAAGACCCAGAGGATGTGAAGGGTTAAAGCAGAATAGAAAGACAGGGAGGGAAGCATGGAAAATCTGGCAAAGCAGAGCAGCCTCCAGTGGTCTGGAAGAAAAAGGCAGGTAGATACCAGGGGTGCAGACCACCCCGTTGGCCATGTACCAATTGAGGATCCCTTACCTAGCCTTAAACCAAGAACCCCCACCATCCCGAAAGTGCTGGTACACCCATTCTACATTATCAGTACCTGCTGCTGGAGAAATAGATGGGAGCTGTGGATAAGGCCTAAAGTTAATGTTTACGCCAGAGGGCTGAAAAGTGCCTAGTGGAAATATGAGGTGCTGTTCCTCGAGCTTGAGTTGAAATTTGTTGGAATAATGTAGAATCTCCAATACGGGAGAGAGACTAACCACCTTTCTTTGACATTCAATGGCATTACCATTGCCGAGTCCCCCACCATCAACATCCTGGGGCTCACCATTGACTAGAAACTCAACTGGATCAGTTACATAAATGCCGTGGGTACTAGAGCAAGTCAGAGGCTGAGTATTCTGTAGCGAGTGGCACAGCTCCTGACTCCGCAAATTCTCTCCACCACCTACAGGGCACAAGTCAGGAGCGTGATAGAATACTCTCCACTAGCCTGGATGGGTGCAGCTGCAACACTCAAGAAGCTTGATACTGTCCAGGACAAAGTAGTCCACTTGATCGGCACCTCATCCATTAACCTAAACATCCAGCCGCTCCACCACCGGTATACCGTGGCTGCAGTGTTTGCTATCTAGAGAATGCACTGCAGCAACTCACCAAGGCTTCTTCAGCAGCATCTCCCAAACCCACGACTTCCACCACCTAGAAGGACAAGCGCAGTAGGTGCATGGGAACACTATCATCTCCAAGTTCTCCTCTAAGCCCCATTCTGACTTGGACGTATTTTTTTAAAATTCGTTTATGGGATGTGGGCGTCGCTGGCAAGGCCAGCATTTATTGGCCATCCCTAATTGACCTTGAGAAGGTGTTGGTGAGCTGCCTTCTTGAACTGCTGCAGTCCGTGTGGTGAAGGTACACCCACAGTGCTGTTAGGGAGGGAGTTACAGAATTTTGACCCAGCGACGATGAAGGAACGGCGATATACTTGTAAGTCAGGATGGTGTGTGACTTGGAGGGGAACTTGGAGGTGGTGGTGTTCCCAAGCGCCTGCTGCCCTTGTCCTTCTAGGTGGAAGAGGTCGTGGGTTTGGGAGGTGCTGCCGAAGAAGCCTTGGGGAGTTGCTGCAGTGTATTTTGTAGATGGTAAACACTGCAGCCACGGTACGCCGATGGTGGAGGGAGTGAATGTTTAAGGTGGTGGATGGGGTGCCAATCAAGTAGGCTGCTTTGTCGTGGATGGTGTCGAGCTTCTTGAGTGTTGTTGGAGCTGCACTCATCCAGGCAAGTGGAGAGTATTCCATCACACTCCTTACTTGTGCCTTGTAGATGGTGGAAAGGCTTTGGGGAATCAGGAGACACTCGTCACAGAATACCTTGCCTCTGACCTGCTTTTGTTGTCACAGTATTTATGTGGCAGGTCCAGTTAAGTTCCTGGTCAATGGTGACCCCCCTCTTCTTCTTAGGCAGTCCCTCGGAACCAAGGATGACTTGCTTCCACATTAAAAATTAGTCCAATGCGGTACCTACAGGGCTGGATTTTGAATCTGGGGTCGGGTTGGGGTCGGGAATCACACATTCTGGCTTGTGAACCCGCCTCCATCGAGATGTGGCCAACCCACTGTATTTTCCCTTGATTGACCTTGTTGAGCCCGCCCAGTGGGCTCAGCAGGCCAATTAAGGGCCACCTGGCAACAGGTGACGTCACAGACTGACATTTCATCTGTCAAGAGCTTTTAACAGATGAAAGATCAGCGTTTGACAGCTCTGTGAAGCTGTCAAACACTCACAATATGATTTCTAACTTCAGTCCTTCCTCTCAGGCTGAGTTAGAAATCATTCCAGCACAGAAAACAGAAGGCTGCAGTTTTTGACAAAACCACGGCTTTCCTGCTTTCTGTGCTGGTGAGATTTCTGACTCCCGAGAACTGAAGGGCTGACACCTGCAGGAGGAAGTTAAGGTAAGTAAAACTTTTTCCAACACTTAGCACTTACCTTACACACTTACCTCTGCACACATGCACCCATCACTCACCTGCCCACCGGACATATCGACCCCTCCAACCCCTGCAGACCCACGGCCCGCCCCGATAACTTGGCGTGGTCGCCACCTGTCGGGAAGCCCACACTTTTCTTTTTAAAATAGGGATTATGCAAAAAACTGCCTGTTAACTACCTGTTAACAGGCAGTTAATTGTCACTAATCCCTTCCCGCCTCGGGGAGTCGGGTCTCAGAACAGGTCGGGTACCCGCCGCCAGAGAAACTGGCATGGAGGCGGGTTGGAGGCGGGATGGGGTCGGGACCCTCGAATCTGCAACTTTAACCCCGCCCCCCGCCTCCAAACCCGACTCCACGGGTCATTGAAAATCCAGCCCACAGTCTCTGTCACAGGTGGGGCAGACGGTGGTTGAAGGGGTGGGTGGGTGGGGTGCTTGGGTTGATGTGCGCTCCTTGCGCTGCCTGCGCTTGGCTTCCGCTTGCTCCTGGCGAAGAGACTCGAAGTGTTCGGCGCCTTCTCGGATGCTTCTCCTCCACTTTGTACGGTCTTGGGCCAGGGATTCCCAGGTATCGGTGAGGATGTTGCACTTTTTCAAGGAGGCTTTGAGGGTGTCCCTGAAGCGTTTCCTCTGCCCACCTGGGGCTCTCTTGCCGTGTCGGAGCTCCGAGTAGAGCGCTTGTTTTGGGAGTCTCGTATCGGGCATGCGGACGATGTGATCCGTCCATCGGAGCTGATCGAGCGTGGTCAAAGTTTCGATGCTGGGGATGTTGGCCTGAGCGAGAACACTGACGTTGGTGCGCCTATCCTGCCAATGGATTTGCAGGATCTTGCGGAGGCAGCGTTGGTGGTACCTCTCCAGTGCTTTGAAGTGCTTACTGTACATGGTCCATGTCTCTGAGGCATACAGCAGGGCGGGTATCACTGCTGCTCTGTCGACCATGAGCTTAGTGCCAGGTTTGAGGTCCTGGTCTTCAAACACTCTCTTCCTCAGGTGACCGAAGGCTGCACTGGCACACTGAAGGCGGTGTTGGACATCGTCATCGACGTCTGCCCTTGTTGACAGTAGGCTCCCAAGGTATGGAAAGTGGTCCATGTCGTCCAAGGCCTTGTCGTGGATTTTGATAATCGGGGGGCAGTACTGACTAATGGTGACCCCCAGGATGTTGATGGTGGGGGATTCAGCGATGGTAATGCCGTTGAATGTCAAGGGGAGGTGGTTAGACCCTTGTCAGAGATAGTCATTACCTGGCACTTCTGTGGCACGAATGTTACCTGCCACTTATCAGCCCAAGCCTAAACGTCGTCCAGGTCTTGTTGCATGCGGGCATGGACTGCTTCATTATCTGAGGAGTTGTGAACACTATGCAGTCATCAGTGAATATCCCCATTTCTGACCTTATGTTGGAGGGAAGGTCATTGATGAAGCAGCTGAAGATGGTTGGGCCTAGGACACTGCCCTGAGGAACTCCTGCTGTGATGTCCTGGGGCTGTGATGATTGACCTTCAACCACCACAACCATCTTCCTTTGTGCTAAGGTATGACTCCAGCCAGTGGAGCATTTTCCCCCCGATTCCCATTGACTTCAGTTTTACTAGGGCTCCTTGATGCCACACTCGGTCAAATGCTGCCTTGATGTCAAGGGCAGTCACTCTCAACTCACCTCTGGAATTCAGCTCCTTTGTCCATGTTTGGACCAAGGCTGTAATGAGGTCGAGAGCCGAGTGGTCTTGGCGGAACCCAAACTGGGCATCAGTGAGCAGGTTTTTGGTGAGTAAGTGCTGCTTGATAGCACTGTCGATGACACCTTCCATCACTTTGCTGATGATTGAGAGTAGACTGATGGGGTGGTAATTGGCCGGGTTGGATTTGTCCTGCTTTTTGTGGACAGGACATACCTGGGCAGTTTTCCACATTGTCGGATAAATGCCAGTGTTGTAGCTGTACTGGAACAGCTTGGCTAGAGGCACGGTTAGTTCTGGAGCACAAGTCTTCAGCACGATAGCCGGAATGTTGTCGGGGCCCATAGCCTTTGCTGTATCCAGTGCGCTCAGCCGTTTCTTGATATCACGTGGCTTCTGTAATGGTGGCGACCTCAGGAGTAAGCCAATATGGATCATCCACTTGGCACTTCTGACTGAATATGGTTGCAAATGCTTCAGCCTTGTCTTTTGCACTCACGCGCTGGACTCCACCATCATTGAGGATGGGGATATTCATGGAGCCTCCTCCTCCTGTTAGTTGTTTAATGGTCCACCATCATTCACGACTGGATGTGGCAGGACTGCAGAGCTTTGATCTGATCCGTTGATTGTGGGATCGCTTAGCCCTGTCTATAGCATGCTGCTTCCGCTTTTTAGCATGCACGTAGTCCTGTGTTGCAGCTTCCCCAGGTTGGCACCTCATTTTTAGGTATGCCTGGTGCTGCTCCTGGCATGCTCTTCTACACTCCTTATTGAACCAGGGTTGGTCCCTTGGCTTGGTGGTAATGGTAGAGTGAGGGATATGCCGGGCCATGAGGTTACAAATTGTGGTGGAATACAATTCTGCTGCTGCTGATGGCCCACTGCGCCTCATGGATGCCCAGTTTTGAGTTGCTAGATCTGTTCTGAATCTATCCTATTTAGCACGGTGGTAGTGCCACACAACACGATGGAGGGTGTCCTCAGTGTGAAGACGGGACTTTGTCTCCACAAGGACTGTGCAGTGGTCACTGCTACCAATATTGTCATGGACAGATGCACCTGCGACAGGTAGATTGGTGAGGATGAGGTCAAGTAGGTTTTTCCCTCGTGTTGGTTCTCTCACCACCTATCGCAGGCCCAGATTGGCAGTTATGTCCTTCAGGACTCGGCCAGCTCGGTCAGTAGTGGACATTGAAGTACCCTACCCAGAGTACATTCTGTGCCCTTGCTACTCTCAGTGCTTCTTCCAAGTGGTGTTCAACATGGAGGAGTACTGATTCATCAGCTGAGGGAGGGCAGTAGGTGGTAATCAGCAGGAGGTTAACTTGCCCATGCTTGACCTGAAGCCATGAGACTTCATGGGGTCCGGAGTCAATGTTGAGAACTCCCAGGGCCACTCTTCTCCGACTGTATACCACTCTGCCACCACCCCTGGTGGGTCTGTCCTGCCGGTGGGACAGGACATACCCAGGGTTGGTGATGGAGGAGTTTGGGACATTGGCTGAAAAGTATGATTCTGTGAGTATGACTATGTCAGGCTGTTGCTTGACTAGTCTGTGGGACAGTTCTCCCAATTTTGGCACAAGTCCCCAGATGTTGGTGAGGAGGACTTTGCAGGGTCGACTGGGCTGGGTGTGCCATTGCCGTGTCCGTAGCCGGTGTCGAGTGGTCCGTCCGGTTTCATTCATTGTGTTTCGTAGCGGTTAGTTACAACTGAGTGACTTGCTAGGCCATTTCAGAGGGCAGTTAAGAATCAACCACATTGCTGGGGTCTGGAGTCACATATAGGCCAGTTCAGTTAAGGATGGCAGATTTCCTTCCTAAAGGACATTAGTGAACCAGTTGGGTTTTTACGACAATCCGATAGTTTCATGGTTACCATTACTAGCTTTTTATTCCAGATTTATTTAATTAACTGAATTTAAATTCCCCAGCTGTCGTGGTGGGATTTGAATGTCTCTGGATCATTAGTGCAGCCCTCTGGATTACTAGCCCAGTGACATTATGCTACCGTTCCTGTATATCGCTGTTCCTTCATCATCACTGGGCCAGAATCCTGGAACTCCCTAACAGCATTGTGGGAGCACTTCCACCATAAGGACTGCAGTGGTTCAAGAAGAAGACCCACCAGCACCTTCTCAGAGCAACTAGGGATGGGCAATAAATGCCGGCCTTTCCAACAACGCCCACATCCTGAGAATTAATTAAAAAAGGACAGAGAGGTCTTAGTAGAAGTGAAATGGAGAATTAACGTTACAAGTGACCAGGAGCTCAGCATCGTACTTGCAGGCAGAATTGAGGTGTTCAGCAAAGAGATCACCCAATCTTGGTCCATGATATAGAGGAGACTGCATCATGAGCAGCGAATACAATATACTAGGTTGGAAGAAGTACAAGTAAATTGCTATTTCACCTGAAGGAGTGTTTGAAGCCCTGGATGGTGGTATGGGGGGAGATAAATTTGAGGCAATCAGGTGCAAGTGTTGCAAAGAAATTTCCTTATTAACAGATGCAACACTGAAATATTATGGACAAAGTGTGTGATAGGTACAACTTTATATACTGTTAGTGGATCTCCTGTGTGGTTTTGCTCACGGTAAGGCAGAGAATATGCTGTTTGATAAGGATAGGAGCATTATACTATATAATGAACAATGCATTATTCTGCTGCTAAGGTGAAGTTGTGACCCCTTACGGCCAAACAATCTAATTGCTGTTAAGTAATCACAGGGTGAGATCAATCAACGTTTAATTTCACTTTGGTGAGGGAAAATGATAGATTACAAGCTTCTTGCAAATCTCAGGCTGTAGGTCAGAATTCTGCCTTTCTTTCCTTTTTTAAATAAGTGGATTGCTAAGGTCAGTCAAAAGTTGCAGATATTCAGCACTCCAGTGTAAAAAGGCATTTTATGACGTCAAAGAAGTTTGCAAGTGATTGACTTTCTTTCTCTTCTTTTCCTCAATGTCTTTTGCGGTTTAATGCGGAAATTTGTGTACTGACAGGCGTGACAGACAAAATATAGACTAGACATACCATTTTTATTGGTATATATGCACTGGTGAATCACCCATGGCACTGCTCACAGTACGTCAGAGCATACAATGTTTTATAAGAGCAGAAGCATTATATTATGAAAAACACAGTGTATTATTGTTTGCAGATGTGTAAAATGTTTAAGGCTGCAAAGTCTAATTGTCGTTAATTAAACACTGGGATCATGTAAAGGACAAATAAAAGGCTACTACTGTTAGTAAGCACTGAGTGAGTCAATTAAGAGACTGCAGACCTGCTGGCTTCCCTATTTTGTGTTTCAGGAGAGTATCTTTATACTTATCTTTAATCTTTGATCTGTGACACAAAAGGTTGAGTGCGACGCTTGAAGTGTGATGCCAGGAATTTAATGCTACACTTACTGTTTTATAATATAAGATAGAGATTTAAATGGATGTAGATTCTATAATTCATCCTAAAAAGTTGTTGATGAAATAAATGTACCCATTGCTAAATCACACCATGCACATTGCTAAAAATAGAACAACATCGGATAACAGGATCTTACTTGAAATTAACTAATCTGAATCAACAATTTATGTGTGTTGCATATGGAACAATGGAACATTTGCACTGACAGCATCTGGAAAGATTTTAATTGTCAGGTGCACATTCCTAACTGATGTTCCATCAGTTCAGATGGAACATCTAGAAATAAACCTTTTCTACCAATTGAGATATTTTTGCTATGTATTTTCAAGCTGTGGTTTCTTTTCTGGAATATAGCGAAAATAGTTTGCAAAGGGCATTTTTCAAATACTTGGGTCCCCCTGGACTAATGGTGATATTATATTATCTAAAGAGCATTGTACTGTCTTTTTCCAGGCTGTATTGCCAGTTAAAAGCAAAGTCCTTGAATGCTTTGCACACAATGAAAAGCAGTTTCTATCATTGCACTTGAAGGCAAGAGACGCTGCATCTCATTTCACTTTCAGAGCGAATAAATCCCTAGGCCCTCTAATACTATAAAATAATGGAACGAACCATTATTGTTTACATATATAATAAACTGAAATGCGCAACGATAAACTTTTCTACGTTGATGTGAAACATGGTTGCGTTTTTCCCCATTGCATATATTTAAAACAAGGAGAATGAATAGTAACTAAAACTTTCGGAACTTGTTGAGTTTGGATAATGAAACGGAGAAACTTAATGGATTTCTATGTTTTCTCCACTCGATTATGATTATATTTCCATTCAGTTATTCTGTACTTTAATGTTCAGTATCGCACGTTTCCCATACTCATAACACCATTCCCGTATCCGCGTTTGTGCGTCTATCTCGCCAATGATTCGTTCATAACTCTGAAATTTAACAATTGGAATAACTCCCCCAAAAGTGGGCAATTGACCTCACGAGTGCACTTGAGTGCAAGGTTGTTGCTAACTTATTATCGTTTAAATACACCTCGGAGATTAATATACAGATTGGAACAATAATTATTCCATATCTGCTAATTGCATCCTGCCGTCAAGACCTTGTAATGTGGGTCAAAATCCTAACCGTAAAAAGTAAGGTGTTTTCCTTGCAACACCACTGGACAATTTAAATAGAAATGCAAGCAGTCGCAGAAAAGGATAACTGACAAGTGCTGTGTGATAAATAACTGCAAAAAAAATAAATAAAATTAAAATAAGAGGCGCATCTTTTTTTTTAAATCTCTGCAAGACTCTGTTTAGTTTGCCCTGTCTTTCGTGCGTTGCAATATTTAAGTAAAAGACGCCGGTTTTGACGCAGGGAGATCTTGTCTTTTTCAAGAGGCAATTTTAAGTACGTCATTAATATGGCGCCAAAAGATTTTGAAGTATGAGCTATTTCGTTGCTAGGTCCTGTAGTGTACGCCCGTGCCAAAAAAAGAAAAAAAATCGCCTTGTTTTCTGGAGGTAAATTTCCCAAAGTGAGTCTGCCTCCTGCGATCCGAGCGTCCGGGCTCTTTTTTTTTTATATTTCCACATCCAAATTAATATTAGAACCGGGAAGGGGATCGTACTGCAAAAAAAAAACAAGGAGGGAAGATTTTGAAAAAAATATATAAGTAGAGAAAAAAAAACACAAGATGCAGTTTGCAAAAAAGGATCGGGGCGAGAGGATAAGAAACGCAACAGGACTGCATTAAAGTGATCTGGAAGGTGGGAATGAGAGAGAGCGAGAGAGAGAGCGAGAGAGAGAAGCTGCAAAGTGTGTGTGTGAGAGAGAGAGAGCGCCCATTGCATTTCATTGGCAGCCATCTCAGCACTGTGTAACTGCATGTTTTTTTTTACAGAGAGAGAGAGAGGAGGGGGGTGGGGGGGGGGGGGAAGAGGGAGAGAGATTTAAATGTATTAATGTGCATCGGATCGATGTGCGTTTCCTCCTGAGCCGCTTTTAACATATATCAGCACCATCGCATTTATATTACAACACCATCATCACCATCGTGGCCTGAGGACAGTCACCGCAAAAAAAAGAGGCTAGATACGAAGCTAACAAGCAAGCAAAAAAAAAAAAAATTGCATGGTAATTATTATTGATCGTTTGTAACTAGAGGGCTGAGTAACTGTTTTGGGGAAATTAGATCCGTACCCCACGCGTGCAGAAATCCTTATTTTTATTTTACTTTTTGTGATCAGAAGTGCAAGGACTCAACTTTTTTTTCTATTATAGGTAATATATCGCTTGTCTGTATACCCATGACTGCAATCCACTACTCAAAAAAATGTTTACATATTTTGCACCCCAGCAGAGGAGGGGTGGGGGGGGGTGGTGAGGGGTGCTGTTTGCGTTTTTTGAGAGGGGTTGTGTGTATATGTAGATCTCACGGGGTGGAGAGTAGGAGGGGAGGGGGGGGTGATGTGTAATTTTTTTTAAGAAAATGCACCGTCTTTATTTAGTTGCATAATTTTGAATTTGCGTGATCCGTGCGGTGTTGGGACAGCCGTTTGCAACGTAGGAGCTGCTTTTTCAAAAAAAATACGTTGAATAAATTGTGTGTGTGTGTGTGTCTCTCTCTCTCTGTGCATTGTAGGTCTGGTGGCTCCTGAGTGCAAGCTGCGCTGCTGACTCTAGGGGGAGTGGCTCTTGTTTATCCCGAATTCGCTGCGCTCAGGTTCACCGGGGGAGGCGTGGTCGCAAATTTCATCCCCTTCCAGCAACAACACAACCGAAAGTGGAGGGGAGGAGGGGGGAAAACAAAGTTGCTGAATTCTACACGCAGGTATAACTTGCAGCTCGTTTTAAAACTATCAGCGCAAACTCTTCTGTTTCTCTCCACCAACCCCCCCCCCCAACCCCACAAAAAAATACTTTACTGCCGACGGTAGGCCTGGATGCACAACTTTATGACAGATGCACACGTGTTGTGCATGATGCCGTGTGGCAATCACTTGACCTGTAACTGCATCACGCACTCAGTGAAAGCCCACAGATTGGGGGAGGGAGGAAGAGGAGGGCCGGTGACCTATGTTAACCCTTTCTAGACTGGCACCTTTTTGGGGTAGAAGACTTTCATCCTCTAATTTGCAAAAAAATGCAAGCAATAAAACACCAGTTCTAAACGTTTTTTTTTTGTAACAGCACTAAATTCAGTGCAAAGCCTGTTGAAAAATTCGAGTCCGATTATGCACATTCAAATCCAAATTGTACTCCAGGGAAAAAAAAAGTACTCTCACATTGCAATGCAACTTATTATAAAGTATGATGCTTTTTTAAAAAATTGGGAAAGAAAGATGAAATTTCTAACTTGCACACATTTTTGTAAAGTAAAATGAATACATTTTGCACCGCACCACATCACAGGTGGAATCAGAAGTGCTTGTAATCCTTGTGGAAAGAATTGGCATCTTCTATCTTAAGGATAGAAAAATCTTAATATTTCCTGTCCCCATCACACCTTGCAGGCTGTGCTTGTAAATAACTTGTGTTTTAAGCCAGCGAATGGGGTTTGTGAATACATGTAATTGGAATTTTCTTCTGTGTTGTCAAAATGTGTATGTTTTAGGATTTGTATAAATGTGTCAGAAAGTTAAAAAAATTTTTTTTTTTACAATGTATATAAATGCAGAGAGGGAAAAGTGACGGTTGTACTGTGGTTCCCCCTCCCCCTTTGAGCATCTCTTGGCTTTGCATCACTTTGCACACCGGTGTTTTTGTGGTTTGTGTATTGTGTTCCTCCTCCCTTGCTTCATTGCTTTGGTGAAGGGCAAAGGCATTTGGTTTTTTTTTCTAAGCTGTGATCACATGTATGAGTTAAAAGGAAGAGGAAACTCTAGAGGTCAGTATTATGTCTAAGATTACTCCTAGATGTGACATGGTAGTGGGGGTAACAATGAATTGTCCATAATAATCAGTTACAGTATCCTTTATTTATCTTATAAGCAGCAAGCCAAAAAGGGGCAATTCCTTGGAGTACTTGCAGTCCCTGTCAGTGTGTTTGGTCTGTTTTGAAATGAATTGCGATGGAGCGATGGTGTGAAGATAATACATGAAATGGCATGGTGGCATAATGTGCAGGAGCATTGAAGTGCAATGCACAGATGCAATTTTGATGTTCCCACACTGCTGATTTTCTGAACTCAGTTGTGTTGTGGGGAGATGATATTGGTACAGGCAAAAAATAGGCATCCAGGGCCCATCCCTGAAACAGGCAGTAGGCCCTTTGCATATGCAAATAAGGGGCCTAACACCCATTTGAGACCCCCCTGTGCAAGATTCAGTTGCCCCAAATGTAGTTGGCATTGGGCTGGCTACATTCAGGAAAATCAGGTCTACATGTGGCATAACCAGTGGTCCTTAAAAGGACTGCTACAGGCCACCACCAAAATGGTTAAGTTTAAAAAAAAATTACATGCCTGAATGTGGAGCTGGGAGGAGCAGGAGTGTTCCGGTTCCACATTCAAGCCACGGGTCGCTGCCAGCAATAGCTCACCTTCTCGCTCCCAATCGCAACCACACCCCACCCCACCCCACATCGTGACCTCCATTTCTCTCCCAGTCACTCTCTCCTTGCGGTGCGAGCAAATTTCTATCCTATGGAGTTCTTCCTGGGTGCCTTTTACACACCTCCTAGTGGTGGGTTTTAGACTGATATTGTTGGAAGGCAGGAAGCATATAGGCCACCTGTTCTTGTGTCCACTATTAGTTTTGGCCTCAGGAGACCAGGATAGGAAAAATGCAACAAATAAGACCATTTGCCCTCAAATAAAGACAGCCTGTGATTGGTCTGAAAGCAAACGAATCGAACTTGCACAACTGTGAGGAAGCAGATGGATTTTAAGCAAATCTTGCTTGGGATGCGTCACCCTGGGTGTCCATTCTACAATCAGTGGCTGAATTGAGTGTTGCCAGAGGAGCTTGGAAATGGGATTATTCTAAAACTAATTACTAAAGCAGGTAGCTGGGTCTAATTGGA
Organism: Squalus acanthias; assembly: GCA_030390025.1. Classification (NCBI taxonomy): domain Eukaryota; kingdom Metazoa; phylum Chordata; class Chondrichthyes; order Squaliformes; family Squalidae; genus Squalus; species Squalus acanthias. The sequence goes on along the minus strand of CM059427.1, from coordinate 168,384,208 downwards.
ATAAACCTACCACATTTTTGACCCCTATAATTAATAGCATATTTTGACTACATATTCACAGTTTAATAAATCCTTTTATGTGCAATGGATCAAGACAGACAAAAAAATGATATAATGAGAGATGCATAACCGCTCAGACTTCTAAAAAAATTATTCTTGGGATGTGGGTGACACTGGTAAGGCCACATTTATTGCCCATCCCTAGTGGCCCTGAGAAGCTGCTAATGAGCCTTCTGCTTGAACCGCTGCAATCCTTGTGCTGGTGCCTCCACAATGGCATTAGGTAGGGAATTCCAGGATATTGACCCAGTGACAATTAAGGAACGGTGATATATTTCCAAGTTAGGAGGGTGTGTGACCTGGAGGGAAACTTGGAGGTGATGATGCTCCCAAGACATCATTGCTCTTGTCCTTCTCAGTGGTAGAGCTTGCAGGGGAGGGAGGTGGTTTCGAAATAATCCTTGTGAGTGGGTGCAGTGCATCCTATAGATCATACATACTGTAGCCACAGTGCGCCAGCAATGGAAATGTGGATATTGAGTCCAGGGGAAGGGGCACCGATCAAACAAACTGCTCTGTCCTGGATGGTGCCAAGCTTCTTGAGTGTTGTTGTAGTTGCACCCATCCAGGTGAGTGGTGACTATTCCATCACACTGCTGACTTGAGCCTTGTAGATGGTGAAGAAGTTTTGAGGGGTTAGAAGATGAGTCATTTGTTGCAGACTACCTAGCCTTTGCACTGATTTTTTTTTTAGCTACAGTGTTGATAAGCGAGGTTCGGTTCAGTTTCAGGTCAATGATGACCCCCCCCAAGCGGTTGATAGTGGAGGACTCAGTGATGGTGGTGCCGCTAAAGGTCAGGGGGAGGTGGTAGGGCCTTATTGTCGAAGATGGTCTTTGCCTGGCACTTAAAAGGTGTGAATGTTACCTCCCACTTGCCAGTGCAAGCTTGGATGTTGTCTAGGTTCTGTTGTAGGCTGGCATTGGCTGTGTCGTCATTGGAGGAGTTGTGAATGGAGCTGAACATTGTAGAATCATCGACGAATGTCCCACTCCTGCCCCTACGATGGAAAGTCTTCGATGAAGCATCTGAAGATGGTTTGGCCGACGGCGCTGCCCTGAGTAATTTTAGCAGCAATATGATGGTGCTGCAATGCTTCCTTTTGCATCACGTATATCTCCAGCCTCTGGAAGGTTTTTACCCTGGACCCCTATTGAGCAGGTTTGCTAAGGCTCATTGGTGCCATGCTCGGTGGAATGCTTTCTTGATGTTCAGAGGTTACTCTTACCTCTCTTCTGGTAGTCAGCTCTTGTGGTAATGTTTCATTCAAGACTGTAATGAGGTCTGGAACCGAGTGGTTCTGGCAGAACCCATACTGAGCATCGTTGAGCAACTGATTGGTAAGTAGGTGTCACTTGATGGCACTATTGATTACTTCTTCCATCACTTTGCTATTGATTGGAGAAGGCTGATAGGGTAGGAATTGGTTGGGTTATATTAATTCTGCTTTTTGTAGATGGGACAAACTGGGCAATTTTTCACATTGTCATGTAAATACCAATGTCATAGCTGTACTGGAACAACTTGGCTTGATGATCAGCTAACTCTTGTGCAAAGGTCTTCAGCACTATATTACCTAGGTGGTGTAAAAAAGGATGGACTTGTGTCAAAACGTGCATCTTGAGTACTTTTTAGGGTTGAATTAACATAAATCTTTCGTAAACTTAATTTCATGCTTTCTTACCTCTGCTTACAAAGATTCAAGTGCTGGGAGGGGATGCACAATGTTCTTAATAATGTATTTTTCCTGCCAAACTAATTCCTGAGTTTAAAGGACTCATTAATAGATGCTGACACAACATTTCCATAATAAGAACAGTGTGCATTTTGGATAAACGCTATAAGAATTTCAGTCAGCTAGGAAATTCCACTAAAATTTAATTGAGTTCCCCTTCCCCCAACACTATTATGCAAGAGAGAAAAATTGAAGCTTCAAATGAATCTGCATGTATCATGATATCACTGCAAGTTTTATTTCTATATGAATTGCCTGCCGGTGGATTTTTACCACACTCGTATTTAAGAAAATTGTCTATTACTGTGCAGCTAAAAGTATACTTGAGAGTTTCCAACAGACCACTGGTCCCTTTAAGTTGCAGTACTTTAGGATGGAAGTTTATAATGTGATTAAAAGGACATCCACTTACTTGACAGTGTAGTATTGAGTGCTTCATGTGCAGTGGAATTGGAGTGCACAATCTTTGTATTTCTGTATCAGGTAAGGGAGTTTTGAGAGTGCACTTCTGCAAGTAGAGAACTTCTCCTGAAATTGCAAATAAAAGTTGCTATAAATTGCTTATGTAAGTCAACAGACTTTATCCCAATGGACTGAAGTTTTAAAAAATAACTTATTTGCCTCTCATTCTTGTCCAGTTCATATGATGGGACGTTGTGCTGTTGACATGACAGCGGGATGTCAGTACTAAGAATGAGACATTTTTCTGTATCGGACACCTGAGGTTCTTTCTGTTGACAATTTCAGAAAAAGTCAGCACGAGCAGAAAACGGGACTTCTTGTTTTGTCCTCATGCCAAACGTTATTGGCAAAAATTAGCAACGAGGAATTCTGTTCCTCTTCCTGCCCAGCAATCCTTGGTCAAGAATACCATGAAGCACATACTGCCTGTTCTCTGCCACAACAACAAAGTTTTCTCTGCTATGCCCCAACAATGGGGGCGATTTCCTCTGTGTACTAGATGTAGCGAAAAATATGCATATAAGGAACTGCTTTACAATTTTGCTGCACCTAGCACAGAAAATATTTTGCTCGTTGTGCCTTAAAGCCCAACCTCTTAGTAACCCCCATGGCATCAGGATGACATTTCCATTTCCTCATCAACCATCCTTATTGCCTATTTGAGCAAAATTGTCAATTAGTGCTGAACTACGGGTAATTTTATGTTGTGGACTCGGAACACACTGGAAACTAGTTTATGACTGCCCCAGACGCAAGTCACTTCGAGACAGTAGAGAGAGGAGACTCAATTCACCAGTCTCAGCTGCATTTGAATGCAGGCGCCACGGGTGGAAAAACATTGCTCAACCCACTACACTACCCACTCTGCCATTTTTTTAAAAAGGCACTAAGTAAAACAGAAACATTACAGATGTTCTTTCACTATCGCAAAAGACCATCCGAAAATCACTTGCTTCTGTGGTGCTTGGACTTGGTATTTTATTCACACCTGGGCTTTGAATGAAGGCAATGTGGTAACATTTCTGTTTATGTTTAGATGTTTTAACACCCGTGGAAGCACCTAATTGGTTGGAAATGCTGTTACAATTCGCAATACAAGATGTAGCTACTGGGCAAATAATCTGGGAAAACAGACAAATTCTTTGAAAAGACCAGAAGATTGTATCACAAGGTGAGCACTCCCTACTGGTTCCTTACTGTATCTGTTTATTAACTGCAGCACCTGACGACTGATTCTCTTCCTCTTTAAGTATTCTTTGCTTGGATCAGTACCTCTGGAAGATTGCATTACTACATTCAGATTTCTTTTATTACCTCTATTCATGATTCTATTTGCTTGCTGTCCTTGTGGCCTCTTTGCAGTGCTAACCAAACTTTTGTGGGATACTGGTGTGCCTTTGGACCCAGTTGTAACGAGTCTGTGGGAGAGTTCCCACAGAGTGACCCTCGCGTCTGGGAGGTGCTTGGCTTCTACTTGGTTCCAACCCATGACTGAGATTGGTAACACACTGTGTGTGGAATTGCAGGGGTGAACCAGCGTCCAACTGCCCCAAAGTCCAATTTGCTTTGTAGCAGTGCCACACTGAACTCAAACTTTAAAACCATAAACTGCAAACTTCAGACCGGAGAGTTTCAGACAGAAGATGTGTGTCATCTGTAATTTCTTGATGATGGAGCCTCCAAAATGTTGAGTTACAAAGTCTGCCAAGTTTTTCTTTAAATTTACGGTTTGATGAAATCTTGTGTTAGGTAATTTTAACCCTAGCACACTGTGTTAAATGAAAGTGCATTCTTGGCTCTATAACAAATGCATAACTGAGCAGGTAAAAACCTGCAATGTTGGTGCTGTATCACCTATTAATCTACTCAATAGACATGCAATCACTATAAACAATGCTCAGTGCATCAATCCAGCTGTGGAGTGCACAAATTGCAGGGTTGATGAAGAGAGGTTGCTTTATGATGATGCGCTACGGAGTATTGTGGACAGCATAAGGGAATGGAAAAATGCCTTCTATAGGCCAGAATGGCAAACCTCCACTAGACAGAAGGTACAGCAGGTGAGGGAAGCAATCGTGCACAAGTTCACCTGGGTCTTTGCAACCTGCCGTGCTTAGAGGGATGTATGGAGGAAGGCGTCCAGTTTGAAGGAAAGTACTCAGGTAAACAATGAAGATCACTGTCACGTCTATCACACTGCTAGATATGGAAGTGAATGTCAATTGTTTTACATTGCTGTATATGGGTAAGAGTGCATATAACATTGGTAGAAATGGCTACCCAAGGTGGTGGCTGGTGTCAGCTGTGTTTGCCAGAATTGTTTCATACAAGAGTATTGTTAAACCGAATTTAGCCAGTTGCTTGCTATAAGTGCAACACAAAAAAGAGGTAATGAGGCTGAACTATTACAACAGACCAGAAAAGGAGGATCTGCTTACTAGCAGCTGAGAAAGATAATTTTTACATAGAAAGAATTAACTACACAAAGAACTGAATCTCCTTTTCCATCTTCAGCTAGCAAGTTTTTTTTTACATTTCATTTTATTGGACCTGGCAATTCAAAAATTACATCTCAAGCGATGCTTACTGATGGTTTTTTTTGCAGAAAAAGATGGCATTCAACAGTCACTACTGTCTCAGGACTGGTGGTGGCACAAAGCAAATAGAACCCTTTACCCACTAAGAGGACGTCACTATGTAATTCCTAGGGTGGGTGATGGTGCAGGATTCTGGTAGATACTGAAGTCTATGCAGGTGACACATGATTTGTGCAATGATAATCACATGTACTTACTGTGGCGATGATTTTTTCACTTGCATCAGGTTCAGAGCATTGTTTGTGTTTTGCCCTGAAACATGTACTGTCATTGCAACAACACCATGCATAGCAATGGCCACACACTCTTCCTGTGGTTCTTTCTCCAGAAAGACCATAAACCCAGGAAGAGCAAGCTGGTACAGTGTTACAGAACCACCATACACACTTCTGCCCTCTGCATTACTCACACTCCTTGAAGCAGATACTTTGGAGGGCATCAGTGAGTTTGGAAGAGGAAACACAGGGTGATTCACTGCTGACAGGTGAGGAAGCAAGAGAGGTAGTGGTTGATGAAGGACTGGATGTTGCTGTGCTGACCTGATTTGCTCTGTGATTTTGACATCAGAGGGCCACTGATGAAACAGAGGATCCTTCACAAGCATAAAATGGTGAGCAACTCACTTGCTTCAATGAACAAGGCGATGAAAGCTGGACTGGATAGAATTGTAAATTCCATTATCCTTTTGGGCAGAGTTGTGCAGCCATGGCTATAGATTGCAGTTGAGCAATATCCAGCATTATTGGCATCTGCAGAGGAGGGTGAGCATCTCAAGAATTCTGGCTCTGAAGATATTGAGATCTGTTGGCCAAGACTTGTTTTGGTGCACTTGTTAACGTAATAAGTATTCAGACCTAATGCAGTCCAACAGTCTGCTCACCGAGATCTGTGGTTGCGCTCAGGGCTTGGCCTCCGTTAGCGACGTAAGTGGAAAAGAACAAGAGGAGATGAATGGCTCTCAAGTCACTGCAAGTGACAGGAGAAGCACCTCAAAAAGTAGAGGCCCACACCGCCGGAACCAGGCAACTGTTGTGGCACACAGGAAGGATGGCTTGGGTCTGCAACATTTGGAGATAGGCAGCAAGTGGAATCGCAAACAGCTTCTCATGAATCTTCCACACCTACTCCTTCCAATAGGGCGTCGCACAGGAGCAGTACCTGAGAAAGAACGTGGTGCACTAGTATATGATGAATAACGGGACAGCACACTTGCACTCACGTTAATGAAAGTAAATGTTGAACACAGTAAAGTTTGCAATCAGTACCTTTCAAAGTACAGTACAGTTAATGTAAAAATAAAACTGAATTGTTTGGTAAATAAGAAAAACACCTGGCAATTTTAAGGAAAGCTAGCAGATCTCCTGTGGCATTGCTTACAGTGAGGCTGAGGGTTTACTGTTTTGTTTGCCTACAAAACAACAGCGAATACACTTCAAAAGTACTTCATTAGCTATGAAGCACTTTAGGATGTCCTGAGGACATGAAAGGTACTATATAAATGCAAGTTCTTTCTTGCTTGATTTTTTACAACAGTTGGGGTGTTTATGCTACATAGGGAATAACATCAGGGCCATGATATGCAGTAAGTGAACAAATTGAATTCCGTTTTTATTATATGTCATTATGGGATTTTTACTGGTGCTTTGGGCATTGAATCCACAACTACATTGTTCTGTGAAAAGCATAGATAAGTGGCCTTTTTTATATATATTTAAATTTACATGTGTATTTAATTTTTATTCCGTACCATTTTCAAAGCTGAGGATATACAACCAGATGCTATTAAGATGTACCAATTGGAGTTAAGTATATGTTACTTATGAGTACTAGGGAGGGTGTACGGTTTAACTGCTCTGACGGCAGTCTTAGGCTTTGGTAGCACTGGGGATGATTCTGGGATTTGGTAGAACTAGGGAATGGTCCTGAGGCTTAGCAGAACTGGGGTGACATCTGTTCATGCAAATATAAAACCTACTACCCCCTTAATACACACTTAATGCATGTGCTAGCTATGATGCAGAGTGCAAATTCAACACAATCTGATTTGGCGGTGTCTATTCCACTGAGCCACGAAAGAATTGTTGTGCCGCCCATTTAGTCGAAGATGCAGGTCACAGCTCCAGAATAGAATTGTGTAAGCAGAGATAAAACATGTGAGTACAGCATTTAAAAAGTAGTTGACATGGAAGGAGAGCTATTCTGATTTCATGCTGCCAGTGGTGAGCCTCACCTCCTGGCTGTGTTTTTGTAATGGTATCGGCTACCCGTTATACTCCCCCGACCGATAGTCAGTTCTACTGACATCAATAGGACTGAGTATCAAGCTGGGCGTATAACAGGTGGCTGATGCGATACTGCCCGTTTAGAGCTACCGCCCAAGACACATTTCTACCCGAAAATATATAAAATTAAAGTTAAATTAGTAAAGATAGAGCATGCCGGGAAGAAAGGAAAGTAAGCAGTTGTAGATCTATGTATAGGTATAATATATAGTTCATATTACTGAAATAAAGCCACAGGCATCAAAGTGGTTTAGTGCTTTTTTGAGTGTTAAGATGCATAAGGTGAAATCTTAGAGGCAATCTGAAGTTAACAGTTATTAGTTGGAGGTGCCAAACAGGAGGAGAGACGAGACAAAATGGAGAGAGACAAGGTGCTGAGCAGAGGTTGGTTTGGAGAGGAGATGAGGGAAGCGACTGAGATGCTCAGTGGTGTGAATGTGGCAATTAGAGGTTATTGTTGGTGATAATAGTGGTTGATTTATTAATGCATTTGCATGACATTGCCATTGCAATGGAGACATTGAACTGTTTAAAATAAACAGTATAGCTGTTAAAATAACAGAGGACTGTCATATGAATGCATTAAGAATTCGTCCACTGTTATCACCAATAGTCATTTTTGAGCTTAAGCGTTGAGCAGAGGTGGTGATGGACATGAAGCACTGAATTAAGGTGGGGATATGGCATTGGTTCAAAAGTAGCAGGAGCAGAGACGTAACATATTTTGGCAAAAGATGGGAAAGGAAATTGGTTGTAAAGTCACATAAGGCATTCTCGTGCGACTCCTACTAACTAGCTTGATAACAACATTGCCAGGAGCGTAGGGGAGCAGATTACATGACTGTCATTTCAACTTGGGAATGGGATGGGGATGTAGTAGGAAGGGCACCTAAACCAGTAGAAAGGAAAAAAAAACCAAGGCAAAAGACAAAATCTAACACAAATAATAATAAAAATAAAGACAATGGACCCAGTTTTAAATGCCATTTCTGGTGCATTATTAGTGCTGGAATGGCACTCCAGATATATGAGGCTCGGAAACTGGGGCAGGACCCGTTTACGCTGAGTTTCCGTCCTGTAATGGTTGCACTGCAGAGTGGGTCTCGGACCTTCCTGCGATGTGCGTGCTGATACTGCTTGAAAGACAGGTGTAGAAGTAGCTACAACTCATGACTTGCTCCCGTAATGCACCAAGGCTAACCTAACATGAAATAAAAGAGGTGTACCTGTTGCCAGCACGAGCTGGTACTGGCAAAAGTGCTTTGATTTGGAGCCTGGAGAAGCTTTGAAGAGCGATTACTTGATTTACAAGAGAGACTTTGGAGCATTTTTTTCCTTTTGTACCTGGTAAGAGCTGACCTTGTACTCTCATAGCTTGCGAACCTATAACGCTACTGGGATAATTTCGCCCTGAACCTTAGCAAGAGGTTCTGAGTTAAAGTCATGGGATTCTCAGTGGGCATTCCCCATTCTATATTTTAATGGAGGACAAGCAGTACAGGATGGAGGAAAGAAGAGGGAAACAGGATTTGAGGAGGATGTGCCCTGTAGATATTACCCCCCATTGAATTTACAGACACGAAGATCTCGGTTAGAAACTCTGTGTGAGAAGAGTGCACTTCATCGAAGATGCTGTAAGGAGGCTGTGCCAACACCTGCATGAAAACCCGCAGCCAAGATAATTTCTCTGGGCAGCTCTCCCTGTGCCTGGGAAAGTTACCACCGCACTCAATTTTAATGTCACTGGCTCGTTCCAAGCAGTCGCGGGAGATCTGTATAATATCACCCAAGTTGCCACCTGGATGCGCATTTGTCAGGTAACTGGCACATTTTTAGGAGAGTTGGAGAATTCATCCAGTTTGGCATGATAGCAAAGTAGCAGCGTGAGAGGGCAATCCAGTTCTAACATGTTGCTGGGTTCCCCAAAGTGCAGGGCGCAATAGATGGCATGCATATAGCATTGCAAGCTCTGACAGCTAACCCCCTTAACCTTCTTCATGGAAAGGGATATATCACTGTCCAGATTATGTGTGACCAGTTGTAAAAAATCCCCCACATTAATGCTAGAAGTGGCCATGATGCCTTCGTCCTCAGGAATTCTGTCCTCCCTGAGCTCTTCACGGGTAATAGTCAAGTGACTGGATGGCTTGTGGGTGACAAAGTGTAACTCATGATACCTTCGATAATGACCCAACTGCAAGTGGCAAGAAACACAGCAGATGAGCGCCACAACAAAGTACATGCCTCTATCAGAGTTATCATTTAAAGGTCCATTGAGACTTTTGCTGCCTTGATAGATTAGGAGGAACTCTGCAATATGCTCCCAAATGCGTATCTCGCATAGCTGTTGCTTGATGTGCCCTGCACAACTTTGCCATCCAAAAAGGCCGCCATATGGAGATTCCTAGGAAGATAACACGAGCTGCTTTGAAGGCAGAGGAGTGTGAGGTGGATTTCAGAAAGACCCTCACTTGGAGGACTCCTCCGTGACAGCTGCAAAGAAATGACCATTACTTCAATGCAGTACATGTCCTGAAACCTCATAGCATCTCAGATCTCTGCCCCTACCTGACTTTGCAGGTCTTTGCAATCTCCATTTCTAAATTTGCCGATGACACCAAACTTGGGGGTGTGTCAAACAGTGAGGATGATACCAATCGACTGCAACAGGACATGCAAAGGCTAGCAGAGAAGTGGCAGATGGAATTTAATACAGAGAAGTATGAGGTGATGCATTTTGGCAGAAGGAACAGGGAGAGGCAATATACCTTTAATGGCACAGTTTTAAAGAGTGTACAGGGACAGAGGGACCTGGGAGTTGATGTGCATAGGTCCCTGAAGGTGGCAGGACATATTGAGAGAGTGGTTAGCAAAGCATATGGGATCTTGGGCTTCATAAATAGAGGTATTGAGTACAAAAGTAGAGAAGTTATGCTGAACCTTTATAAATTGCTGGTTAGGCTACAACTGGAGTACTGCATCCAGTTCTGGTCACCACACTTTAGGAAGGATGTGAAGGCCCTTGAGAGGGTGCAGAGGAGATTTACCAGAATGGTTTCGGGGATGGGGGATCTTGGCTACAAGGACAGGTTGGAGAAGCTGGATTTGTTTTCATGAGAGCAAAGGAGGTTGAGGGGTGATTTGATAGAAGTGTACAAGATTATGATGGGTTTGGATAGGCTAGACGGGGAAAGGCTGTTCCGACTAGTTGATGGTACAAGGACTAGGGGACACAGATTTAAGTTTTTGGGCAGGAGATACTGGGGGGGATGAGAGTAAAAACTTTTTTACGCAGCGAGTGGTGAGGACGTGGAACTCGCTGCCGACGGAAGTGGTGGAAGCGGAGACACTCAATGTTTTCAAGGGGAGACTGGATAGGCACTTGAGGGAAATAAACTTGCAGAGCTACGGGGATAGAGCGGGGGAATGGGACTGACTGTATTGTTCTATAGAAAGCCGGCACGAACTCGATGGGCCGAATGGCCTCCTTCTGTGCCGTTATGACTCTATGACTGCATGAGCACAAGATGAGTGCCTTCACTCTTGTATGACTACATCTCCATGAATGCATGAGATAAATGCACCTTCTCTTTTATTGTAACCAATTCTGGAGTGATCAATAGCCATTATACTCCTTGTTCACACTGTGCTTCTCCGGGTTTCTAAATGTGCCTTTTTCCTAATATAGTGCTTCTCCTAGGTGCAACCTATGGGCCAATATCATGAAATGTGGCTGGTTACTCATGAGGCTTATGGCACTGAGATGGCCCTTCTCTCATGCCAGCTTGGTCCTGGGAAGGACCTGTTTCAGGCTGCATCTCTTGAACATCCACCTGCACAGCCTGGTCTGTCTCCTATGTGCCACTTTGCCACTTGCATGGTACTCTGAGGGAATAAGCCAGATAACTGGCACGTGCTGCTGTCCTGAAAAATGCTCACCTCATGCAGGTGTCACTATTGTACTGGGCCCTGGATCTGATTTTCCACTAATCAGCCAAATAGCTGGTCTAATGACAGCCATCAGACCCTGAAAGACCTGCATCCTGGCCCCAAGTGCCTCTGTCTGTTTTCTTCCCCACTACCAGTCTTGGGATGAGCCGTAATTTCTTCCAGTTATGCATTGGGAAAATTGAAGCTGTTGTCTTTGGCGTCCACCACAAACTCCGCCACCGATTCCATCCCCTCCCCGGCCACGGTCTCAGACTGAACCAAACTGTTCGCAACCTTGGTGTTCTGTTTGGCCCTGAGCTGAGCTTCCAGCCCCATATCCTCTCCATCACAAGGACTGCCTATTTTCACCCCCGCGACATCGCCCGTCTCCGTCCCTGCCTCTGCCCTGACACCTGCTGCCAAAACCCTCATCCGTGTCTTTGTCACCTTCAGACTCGACTATTCAAATTCTCTCCTGGTTGGCCTGTCATCCTCCATAAACTTCAGCTCATCCAAAACTCTGCTGCCCATATCCTATTCCGCACCAAGCCCACTCTCCCATCACCCATGTCCTTGCGGACCTATAGGCTCCCCAACGTCTCAGATTGAAAATTCTCATCCTCGTATTTAAAAACCCTTCATATGACCTTCCCCCCCCTCCCCATCTCTGTAACCTCCAACCCTCTCAAACTCGCCGTTTCTCCGATTCTGGCCTTTTGTGCATCCCCTCTCCCTACACTCCACCGTGGCAGCCGTGCCTTCAGTCATCGAGGCCCCATGCTCTGGGCTTCCTTCCCTAAACCCTCTCCACCTCCCTCTCCATTAAAACGAACACTTTGACCAATCTTTCGGTCACCCCTCCTAATATCTCCTTTGACCTAGCATCCATTTTTGTCTGATTAGGCTTCTGTGAAGTGCCTTGAGACATTTATTTTGCATTAAAGGCGCTATATAAGTAAAAGTTGTTGTTGTTGTAAATCTCTAGAATGCATGTTCCCACTGGCTCTAATCCCAGCTCTAGTATGAACCCTGTTTCAACGTGGTGTTTAATTCAAAACAGTCACTTTGGTAACATCTTGCAAGCTTCACTTGTAATTGACAGAGATTGTTTATAATTATTGCAGATCTCCGGATGGATAATGAAATAATGAAACGGAGGAAGTTTTCCACCAGCAGTGAGGACTCAGACACCACTGACAGTAAGAACCTCAATCCGGGAACTTGAAGTCCTTTTTTTTTTAGGAAACAGAGTGAAATGTCACAGATTGTTTTCCTAAGAATTGGCGATTCAAGATTTGTCGAATTTGTTTTTAAATCCACACTCCCATCTAGGAAAACTCCGTGTGGATGTGGAAACTTGCAAATGTACCCCTCTAATGTCTGCCAGAAATTAATAACAATTGGTGAACCAGTGAGAATTATTGAGTTTACATACCCGTGCGCTAATGTAGCTAAAATGATGATTTCAGTGCGACCTGTGCTCTACAAGGAGACTGATTCAATCATGAGCCACATCGAAATGTTATAATCAGCTCAACACTGCATATCCTGGCATAAAACAAGCCGTAATGTCTTAAGTTCTTATGTATTTAAAGATAATAAACACCAAAGCAAAAAGTGATAATTTAATAAGAAGTGTCTTCAATTAGAAGTTGCACTCTAATTGAAGACAGTTAGAAATTGATGCCCCAGTTCATTAAGTTGGCATTCCAATCTTCTGCACTACAAAGTGAGGACACTGAGTTTCTGACCTTTGTTGTGCTGTTGGAGAGAGGTATCTGGCTGAGACCAGGCTTTCCCTTGTGGAGAAGAAGGAGAAAATGGTCTCTCTCTTACGCCCTCATGATGGATTGCGGAGCAGTGTTGGCAGAGGCCTGGGAACAGGTCACCCGCCCATCCTCTTGGCCAGGAAATGAGAGGGGAATTATGAAAAAGGACATAATCCTGAAAGTGTTCTCAGTTGCTCTTATAGTGCAGCTGTTTGTATCATCATTAACTGAGGCAAACAGTCTCGAAGGTAATGCCAGCAATTTATTTGAGCATTGGCTTTTACCATAGATCTATAGCACCTTCTAAACCAATTGGATTGGATTGCTTTATTTTATTAATCCAATGGTATAAGATAATGTGCACAATTCTCTTTCATCGTCATCACCAGAGTCTAACTTTTTCTCACTGATCTCCTTTCCCAAGGTCACATAACATTATGGTGTCGAAGTTCTAAAACAGCAAATACAAAGCACCCCTGGACAAGACAGGAAGAGAAGAAACCTTCAGAGGTTTGTTAGTCTGTTTTACAATTCTCTAGTCAATTCCTCTTATTTCTACACATACCTATTTCAGCACAATGGTCAGGCATGGACATCTTGTCTATCAGCAGCACTGCTTCTCATTCAATCAGGAGGGAAGGTCAGGAATTTACTTTTAAACTCCATCCAAAGGAGCTCATTGGTTTGATGTAAAACATGTTTATGACCCAATGCAGATTGGTTTTTGGGTTGAGTTAATGGATATTCTTTCAGACATTCTTGCCATTTGATACCAGTACACATTTCTGTTCAATGTGTATGCCTCAAAAATGATCCAAATTGAACAGCAGTCAGTATATTAAAAATAACAGTTTCTGCAGTATTGATGTTCTGTGATTAGATGTCACGAGCACATATAGTAAGTATTGTTTCATATCAATAAAGCAGAACATTATCGCACTAACTTTTGCTCCATTTGAACTCATGGGGGGAAAAATTCGGTTGATTTGCGCCTCCCATTAGTGCCCTAAGAGGGTGCTAACGGGCACAAAGCAACTAGCGCCTGGGCGCGGCGTCGCTAACGCCTCCCGTGAAATTCAGCGAGAGGTTAGCGGCGGCGGTAACCGTGCCCCCGACTTACCGCTGGATGCTATGTCCAACAGGGTCAAGGGGGCCTACCTGCAGCCGGGGCGGCGCAAATTAAAGGGGAGGTGCCGGGTGGCCATTTTTGTTGCTGGCCGCCTGCCAGCACCTGCCCGTTGCCGTCCCCGGCCTCCTGTGCAGCCCCCCCAAGGGGTGCCGGCTACGCTCCGTGAGCCTGGCACTTCTCTTGAGTGCCGGGCTCTTTTGCCAGCACTCCGATCCCTGGTGGCCCAGCTGGGCCCCGGGTCGCGCTGCGCAAGGCCCCTCCCCTTTAATAAGGGGAGGAAGGCCTGCAGTACCGCGGCGCAACGTGCCGCTGAGCGTGGCGCTGCGGCACATAGCGCCGCGATATTCACTCGCAGCGCCCCAAGAGGGAGGTGGGACGCTTCCAGTAGTGCCCCACCTCCCTCTTGGGGCGCTACCAGTGAATTTCGGGCACGAGGGCGCTAACTTTTTCGGGGCGCTAAGGGGGCGCGACCCAATTTTGCCCCCATTGAATTCAATACTATATTCCTTAGAGTTTGACATGGGAGTCTGGATGGACTCCTAGTTTCAAGATCTTGGGGTATAATTGGTCTTCGGCTGCCCATGTTACACAGTGGCCAATGCTCTCTTCCATTGACGTAAATGGAAAAGAAAATCTGGCGTGGTGTAAAACGGGCAGCTGATTCGGCAAGGCCCATTTTGCGTTTTCACCAAAGCCTCCCTCGTCTCTAACGGGCTTTAGATAGTGTCTACTTATTTGGATGTTTTGGGTCAAGGGAATGCTTTACAGTACATTGCATGGGTGTGTTACAGTGCAGCTTTCTGTGCACCACAGGAAGTGACGCAAAGGCACCTACTCAGAGCATCTCTTAAAAAAACAAAGGTAAAATAGCAGCATGGTTTATAGAATAGCAACTAATAATTGTCACGTTTTATATATAAAAGAGCAACACTTTTTACTTAAAAAAGTAAGTTGTCTTCTGAAAAAAAAAGTGTAAAAATTCAGCTGCTCCTGTTTGTGTATACAGTGAAGTTTCTACTCTGTGGTCCAGGAGAGTTCAATACAACCTCACCGTATTGTCATGAGGGGAAATAATTGTGTCATTGGCCGCCTTTGATGCCATTCAGTTTGTTTGTTAACAGTTCTGGGTGAAACTCTGAGTTTTTTTTGTTTTCCTTGTGATGGTTTCACAGATGGCAGTACAGAGTAACAGGATGCCACCTGCAGTGCAGTAGTGCAATGTTTAAATGGTTCTGATCACACTCACTACCTTCTAGCACTCAATCAAATTGCTGTGTGAAGAGGATTTAAAGACTGCAAATGTAATCATAGGGACATAATGTGATAATGAGAAAAGGCCGCACATGCTGTCCAGCCATTCTGGTCCTGTTTGGGATGCGATTTATTTTATTATCCTGTCCTCTTTTTAATGGGAAAGACCCAAGCAGTAACTTGTATTGGCAAGGCACGCCGATAGGAGCAAAAAGAATGAGATTTAAGCATTGTTTTGGGACTGCTCATTTTTTTTTTAACAATTTCCATCAGTGGTACGATCATTTGCATAATTAGGGTGATCGCTGTCACGCAGTGATCATATTTATATGTGGTACTTAATTCAGTCTTTGATTTAACCCTGTGTCTTCCCTGCTTCGTGCCTCTGATCCCTGTGTTCTTCGTGGCCTGGTCCTTCTTGATTGTTGACCCCTTCAGTTCAATGCCTTTTCCCTGTTTTCGCATCTCTCATCCATCTAGTTCGGTCTCCTTCGGATTCCCTGTTCCATGCCTCTGTTTATTCCCCACCTCCATGAGAGCCGTCGCTTTAATTAACACCACTTCTCTAGTGCAATGAAAATGATCTGTAAAGCCCTAGAGGTCCAGCATTTCCTGGCTCGCCCCTGAGGGAAGGAAGATTGCCCACTGCTTTAATAATTTATTTATTTATTTAAAGAAGCCAGCAAGTGGGAGAGTAAAAGGTGTTTATATAATCCTTCTCACCTATTCAATCACCGAAGAAGTGCTTACAGTATCCGTCAACTACCACTAGGTGCCATTAGCGCAATTTGTTACTGGTATGCAGTGTGCTACCTATACCAGCATTGATAAGTTTCCTTATCGGAGAGAAAGCCTACCTGGTAAAATGTGATCTGTGTGGTAATCCCCTGGATGCAGTTTGCCTGTTAACTTGTCTATTAACTATTTGCTGTCTGTAACTTAAACAGTGATTGGCTTGATCACTAATTCCCCCAATCACGTAGAACAAGATTCTGAACCCCCCCGCCCTGAGAAAAAGTGTGCTGTTGCCTTATCAGTGGAGCGTGAGAGCTAATTTGCAAAATAATGAAAATCATTTGGATCAAATTGATCTAAGTAATCCCAGGATCATGAGAGAGATAACATTTTGAGAAAATGTGACGAATTTAAATTGAGCTGAACAATGCAAACAAACCATGAGCAGTATAACAATTACTAATACAATAGCAAAATACTGCAGATGCTGTAAATCTGAAATAACAACAGAAAATGCAGGGGAACACTCAGCAGGTCAGGCAGCATCGTGGAGAGAGAAACAGAGCTAACGTTTCAGGTCCGTGGCCCTTTGAAGGGTCATCGACCTGAAACGTTAGCTCTGTTTCTCTCTCCACGATGCTGCCTGACCTGCTGAGTGTTTCCAGCCTTTTCTGTTGTTATAACAATTAGTAAATCTGTTTATTGATGAGCATATTGTAAGATAAAATAATTACTTTTATCAAAAGAAAGTGAAGAAAGGAGCAGTGATCCGGTTTGAGATGTTCTTCCAGTTTACAAAGGATTAAACTTAAACAGATTTGTGAAAGAGAAAAAGACATTCACTAACGTATTTAAAACATTGTAAATCCCTTTGGCATTAGTTCAGTGTACATCATGCCAGTAAACATTAGATGAGATTCTAAAAGCCAACACGCCCGAACACGAAACAAGCCTTAAGTGTGATTTGTGTGGTGCTGTTGTAGGCCCGAAATGTACTCATTGGGTAAAACCACATGGGCTTAAAGGTGATTTCAGAGTTACATCTTTGAATAAAGGAGTTGGCGAAATCTGTCAGAAAACTGAAAATTTATGTGGAGCATATCGTGTGTGCCATTTAACTGGTCAGATCAACACTGATCTACACAATATTTGCTGACAACAATCCAGAGATAATTTACATTTTACCTTTCAAGTCTGTTGCTTTGGAACTTAACTCAATGAAAGGCTGACTAAGATTTCACAGCATGGGTGACTGACAAAGGTAAGGGGTTCTTCGATATCAGATCTGAATTACGATTTCTCTGACATTCATTGCTCAGCCACAGCAGTTCTCATTAAACACCCCATTGTTTATCCAAAGGTTATTAGAGAATTTCGAGCCACTGAGCCATCTCTCATCTGTGAGACAATTAATGAGTTACAGTAAGAATATCATTAAGTATGCAATGAAAAAATGCTGTTTGCCCATCAAGTCTGATCTTTTCGCACTAACGTGGACATATGCAGTTAGTTTATTCTTTAGGATGTCACCATGGATGAGTAATTTGAGACGTTAGGGCTTTTTTTCAATAGAACTGCGAAGGTTAAGGAGTGACCTGATCGACGTCTTTAAGATTTAGGGTTGCTAACTCTGTCTGAACCTATTCCAGGTTTGATCACGTGACATCAGGTCACATGACATCTGATTACATGACACTTGCCTGCAGTTTGCAAATGTTACTATATTTACCATATAAGGGTTGGGTCCCCTGTAGTTGAGCGTTTTTGCTCATGGTTTTGTGCCAGCAGTTGTCGTGCGAGACGTTCTGAGAACCAGAAGGCCGCCCTTTGAAGTTTGCCTTGCTTAAATTTAAAACCCTGGTTTGTGACTCCCTTCTCCCTCTCAAACCCAGTATCAAATTCAATTGTATTACGATACCACCTCTATTCAGGAGGTATACTCTGGAATTAAATCTCTTTTCTTTCCCCCCCCTTTATCATATATTTATGGGCAGAGGAACAGAGCATTGCAGATTAAAAGTGGTTCTGTAGAATCTACAGTACATTTGGAAGCCATTCGGCCCATCCTGCCTTTGGAAGCTCCAACGGTATTCCATTTGCAATGTTCTCTGATTTCCAACAAAAGTAGCTGCTGTATTGGTGTTTGCTATGCTACTTCTGGCACATATGATAGTTAATTACAACTCTATGGTTACATGAGAATTTAAAACTCGCTTTTTTGTTCACGGAAGGAACAATTTCGGGCTTGCATGTCAGATATGTCTGGCAGCGCGGTCTCTGTAGGACATGTTTACCTCCACTCTCCTCTGGATTCAGGACCAAAGTTCGCCATTCTCTTCAACATACTGTAAAAGTCACACCGCTTCCGGAATCGGGTTTCTTGGCAGCACTGGCTCGATGCTTGTGTCGGAGCTGGTCACAGCTGCAAGGCCTCAGTCCTCTCCTCTCACTGCCTGTTCCCTGGAGCTACTCTCCCCCCTGGCGGTCTCCGGGGGGGAAATGGCCCGTTTAGTCAGTTTCCCGTGAATGCTCCTCAGTTGCACGTGTGAAGCCGAAGCATCACCCCAGGCCTGTGGATGTCACGGTGCAGATTCACCAGATACAGCAGGTGGCAACCACCAGGCGAGCTTTGCTGACTTGGCAGATTTTTCTCCCGGCTGCTCGCAGCAGTGCTCGGGAGATCAATCCTCAATTTTGGGAGACTCCCGATCACTTCGGGAGTGTTGGCAATTCTATTAAGATTATAAAAGGTTTTGGTAAGGTAAATAGTAATAGGTTGTTTCCATCACCAAGACTGCCTACTTCCACCCACATTGCCCAGCTCCGCCCCTGCCTCAGCTCATCTGCTGCTGAAACCCTCATTCATGCCTTTGTTCCCTCTAGACTCGACTATTCTACTGCTTATCCTGGCCGGCCTCCCACCTTGCACCCTCTGTAAGCTTGAGCTCCTCCAAAAATCAGCTGCATGTATCCTAACTTGTACCAAGTCCCGTTCACCCATCACCCCTGTGCTCGCTGACCTACATTGGCTCCCCGTCCAGCAACGTTTCGATTTAAAAATTCTCATCCTTGTTTTTTTCAATCCCTCCATGGCTTCGCCCCTCCCTGTCTCTGTAATCTTCTCCATCCCTATAACCCTCCGAGATCTCTGCGCTCATCCAATTCTGGCCTCTTGCGCATCTCTGATTTTCGTCGCCCTCACCATCGGCGGCCGTACCTACAGCTGCCAAGACCCTAAGCTCTGGAATTCCCTCCCTAAACCTCTCTGCCTCCCGACCTCTCTCCCCTTCTTTAAGACGTTCCGTAAAACCTACCTTTTTGACCAGGTTTTCCGTCACCTGTCCTCATATCTGCTTATGTGGCTCGGTGTCAAATTTAGTTTGATAACGCTCCTGTGAAGCATCTTGGGACGTTTTGCTATATTAAAGGCGCGATAAAATGCAAGTTGTTGTTGGTCATTGAGAAAATGACAACAGGGCACAAAAAGAATTAAGGGGGTGTTTAGAAAAAAGTTCTTTACGCAGAGGGCAGTAAGAGTTTACAATTATAATCCATGAACCACTGTTGAAGCAGAGTCCAACCATATTGCCTCATTTTACTGCACAGTGCAGTCGTTGAAATTGGGGGGGGGTACTGTTAGCTACAGTGCAGTGAAGTAAATATGGCTTGAAAGCACCGTGTCCTGCCATCATCCTTGTTACAGCAGAGGTAATGCAGCTTAGGCTGTGCTGAGAAGCTTTATTGAATAAGCTAGTTGGGGATGTGTTCTAAATGCCAGAGGTGACTCTCTCTGTGAAACATCTCCTGAGTCAGAAGCAACAGTCTTGTTTGTTTTCTATCTGTGCAGCAGAGCAGCTTGTCCATCAAGGGTTACATTTATCATTGCTCTGCTGTGACAGTAATCGGGCAGAGCATTCTGTGAATGGCCTACTCTCTCATGATCTAGTCCACTGCTCTGTGATAATGGTTTGCTAATTCCCTAAGGGAAGTCATTCACTGATATGTTTAAGAGCAGGATGATACCACACCCATCTCTGATTTCTCTGTCACAGTAAATGTCTGTGATGTGCGCACTTTGACCCCTTCCTGACAGTATAGTACAGAACTGAATCATGCAGTTCTAAAATACATTTTGTTTCTATTTGTCAAGTTTGAACTTGGAAAAATAAACAGAATCCTTTAGAACTTGGGACTATCGAGATAACAGTTGTAGTCTGTGAAGGACAAAACTCATTGTCTAACTGGACAAACCAAGGAGATAAATGTCCTGTGGTAGGGACACACCCTGCCCCTTCGAAGAAAACAAACATTGTGCCATGCATCCAATCCGTAACAACGAATGAGCTGAGCTTAGCAGCCAGAAATGCAGCTTGATATTTAATATATTTTTAATCCTCCACAAGCTGTTTAATACTTATCCACTAAACTATTCCCAGACTTACAAATCTTGTCTACCAGGGTAAGGCACACTTAACCTTTTGTGGGGTGCAGTATGATACGTGCAACACAATATCGGTATATACTTAAACCAGAAATCTGGTTTATTGATTTGTGACTTCTACACTAACAAAATCTGACCAGTCACAGATCATGAAACCTGTGAAAGGCGTGACAGATAGACTGGATTTGATGGAGCATTTCCAGTCTCTAATTATTGTGTGACGGGAGGAACAGTTTCTTTTACCTCCATGCACTCCACAATCATTGGAGGATGAGAGATGAGTATAGCCATTCTAAACCTGAAAGTGAGGAGGTGGTGAGATCTGAATAAAGTTATGGCTTTTATTTAATTTTAATTAACTCCCCCCCCCCCCCCCCCCCCCGAAGTCCTAATATTGTTTAGAATTGGGATTTTTGTTGCGTGAGGACACTGGTTGATGTTGCTGTGCTACTGTTACAAATTCTGGAACAAAGTCTAATGATACTGCAGGCGTGCAGAGTGAATGTGGGCTGTAACAAGTGAGTGCGCAATAATATTGTACTGCAAATCAGTTAAATAAAAGGCAATAGATTGTGGACAGCAAACACTTTTAGTGGCTTACATGACATCACAAAGCAGAAGACATGAAACTCAAGTGATTTATGACTTTCAGCAAATGACCGAGATTGAGATACAGCCATAAAGTTAATGCCAGTTGCCATTATTTTGCATAACACACCACCTACTTTCAATACAATGGCATTAGGTTTTAAACTTTTCTCACTATCACCGTGTGCTGGACACTGTAGTGCTGCTATGAGTGAAAGAGCAGTAAAGGGAATTATGCAGGCAGGGCTAGGTTGAATATAGCATCACTGGACTGGTACTGTCGTAGTAAGAGTTTTTTCTGAAATTACATTATCAGGCAATTGAAGGTGCACAGGGCTGTGCTTCCCCAGTAACAGGCTGCTGCTTTCTCAGAGTTCACAAGATGTCTTTGTAAGACCAGCCACTGTCTTCAAAGTTGTGTTATGCTACAGATCTGAGCAAAGTTGTTGACGTGATAAAGTGATTTATAGTTTAAAAAAAATTAGATTAATAAATCTATAATTAGCTTTCCAAGAAATGTTGCAGTTGAATTAAGATTGTATTTGGATTGGGACTTTCCCAAATTGGGAATGAATGGGAAGTGATTTGGTCCATTGAATTCTACAGGATAGTGCAAAGGTGAGTTGCCTAAAGCCTCTTTACCAGTGCCAATGCTGTGCTGGTGCTAGCTTGAGTATGGTGCCGATTCAGCTGCCTGGCTCTCTGGTTCTTCTCACTCCCTGTTTGGAGCGGTTTCCAGTGGTGACTCACCAGAGAGGGAACTTGTGCTTGCGGGAATCACATGGTTGAATATCGCATCCTAGCATTCTGTGATCCATTTCGCCGGGGCTATCCATAATTATCTCACCATTTTCTCTATCTACAGATTTCTTCCTCTGAAAAAAGGTTATTTAAAAAATATTGAGTGAAGGATTTACAATCCATCCGTTTGTCCAATGCAGTGCGAGTTACAGAAAATCATTTTATCTGTCCAAGAATCTCTGCGTATTTTGACTGATATGAAGAATAATCAGTAATCAAAGGACTAATATCTTGTGTTTGCCTCACCTGTTGCATGGAGCTCATGAGGAAGATAAGGAAGTGTTTGATCTCCTGTAGCGATGAGGAAGGATGTTGCCATCTGGCCCAGTTCACTAATCATTGCTTTCAGTGGAGCCAGGGGTCTAGGCTAAGCAAAAAGATGTAATTTCTTTCCAGACCCGGCCTTGGAAACCATACAAAGATGGTAGCTTCAAATAGGGTGTCAACCACTATATAATATTTACAGCAGAAAATTTCAGCATTCATTTTTAAATTAGATTGGGTATTTTCCGCAAAGAAAAAAAACCAAATTGCTTTAGAGCAACTGGAACTTAGCACAGTGCCAAGAGCTTCTAAGTTGTACCAAGAGGTTCTACATCATCATAGAAAGGGCTCATCTTCCAGCATTAGCCCGTTGGTTGTGAGTATAAGAATATAAGAAATAGGAGCAGGAACAGGCCACTTGGCCCCTCGAGCCTGCTCCGCCATTCAATAAGATCATGGCTGATCTAGGGCTCAAAGCCACTTCCCTGCCCACTCCCCATAACCCTTCACTCCCTTATCTTGCAAAAATTTGTCTATCTCCACCTTAAATGTATTTAATGACCCAGCCTCCACGGCTCTCTGGGGCAGAGAATTCCACAGATTTACGACCCTCTGAGAGCAGAAATTCCTCCTCATCTCAGCTCTAATAGGGCGACCCTTTATTCTGAGACTGTGCCCCCGAGTTCTAGATTTCCCCATGAGGGGAAACATCCTCTCTGCATCTACCCTGTCGAGCCCCCTCAGTATCTTATATGTTTCGATAAGATCACCTCTCATTCTTCTAAATTCCAATGAGTATAGGCCCAGCCTGCTCAACCTTTCCTCATAAGTCAAACCCCTCATCTCTGGAATTAACCTAGTGAATCGTCTCTGAACTGCCTCCAATGCAAGTATATCCTTCCTTAAATAAGGAGACCAAAATTGTACGCAGTACTCAAGGTGTGGTCTCACCAATACCGTGTACAGTTGTAGCAGGACTTCCCTGCTTTTATACTCCAACCCCCTTGAAATAAAGGCCAACATTCCATTTGCCTTTTTGATTACTTGCTGTACCTGCATGCTAACTTTTTGTGTTTCATGCACAAGGACCCCCCAGGTCCCTTTGAACTGTAGCATTTTGTAATCTCCATTTAAATAATAGTTTGCTTTTTTATTTTTCCTGCCAAAGTGGATAACCTCGCACTTTCCCACATTATACTCCATCTGCCAAATGTTTGCCCACTCACCTAGCCTGTCTATATCCCTTTGCAGATTCTTTGAGTCCTCTGGACAACTTGCTTTCCCACCCATCTTTGTATCATCTGCAAACTTGGCTACATTACACTCGATCCCTTCATCCAAGTCATTAATGTAGATTGTAAATAGTTGGGGCCCCAGCACCGATCCTTGTGGCACCCCACTAGTTACCGTTTGCCAACCAGAAAATTACCCATTTATCCCGACTCTCTGCTTTCTGTTAGTTAGCCAATTCTCTATCCATGCTAATATATTACCCCCAACTCCGTGAGCTCTTATCTTATGCAGTAACCTTTTATGTGGAACCTTATCGAATGCCTTCTGGAAATCCAGATACACCACATCCACTGGTTCACCTTTGTCCACCCTGCTTGTTACATCCTCAAAGAACTCCAGCAAATTTGTTAAACATGATTTCCCTTTCCTAAAACCATGCTGACTCTGTTTGACTGCAGTATGTTTTTCTAAATGCCCTGCTACTGCTTCCTTAATGAAGGACTCCAGCATTTTCCCAACGACCGATGTTAGGCTAACTGGTCTATAGTTTCCTGCTTTCTGTCTCCCTCCTTAAATAGGGGTGTTACATTAGCGGTTTTCCAATCCGCTGGGACCTCTCCAGAGTCCAGGGAATTTTGGTATATTGCAACCAAGGCATCCACTATCTCTGCAGCCACTTCTTTTAAGACCCTGGGATGCAGGCCATCTGGTCCAGGGGACTTGTTGTCTTTTAGTCCCATTATTTTACCGAGTACTATTTCCTCAGTGATAGTGATTCCCCATTCCCTGTGGCCCCTTGATTATCCATTATTGGGATGTTGTTAGTGTCTTCTACAGTGAAGACAGATGCAAAATATTTGTTCAGAGTCTCCGCCATTTCCCCGTTCCCCATTATTAATTCCCCAGTCTCATCCTCTAAGGGACCAACGTTTACTTTAGCTACCCTCTTCCTTTTTATATACCTGTAGAAGCCAATACTATCTGTTTTAATGTTTCTTGCTAGCTTACTCTCATAATTCATCTTCTCTCTCTTTATTATTTTTTTAGTCATCCTTTGCTGGTTTTTAAAAATTTCCCAATCCTCTGGTCTCCCACCAATCTTGGCAACATTGTTTTTCCAGTCCACTTTAGCCAGTTCTGCCCTCATGCCACTGTAATTGCCTTTGTTTAAGATCAGGACACTGGTTTGGGATACAACTTTCTTACCCTCCAACTGAATTTGAAATTCAACCATGCTATGATCACTCTTTCCTAGAGGATCCTTTACTATGAGATCATTTATTAATTCTGTCTCATTACATAGTACCAGATCCAAGATAGCCTGCTCCCTGGTTGGTTCCATTAAATACTGTTATAGAGTCATAGGGCTGGATTTTGAATCTGGGGTCGGGTTGGGGTCGGGAATCACACATTCTGGCTTGTGAACCCGCCTCCCTCGAGATGTGGCCAACCCACTGTATTTTCCCTTGATTGACCTTGTTGAGTCCGCCCAGTGGCCTCAGCAGGCCAATTAAGGGCCACCCGGCAACAGGTGACGTCACAGACTGACATTTCATCTGTCAAGAGCTTTTGACAGATGAAATATCAGCGTTTGACAGCTCTGTGAAGCTGTCAAACACTCACAATATGATTTCTAACTTCAGTCCTTCCTCTCAGGCTGAGTTAGAAATCATTCCAGCACAGAAAACAGAAGGCTGCAGTTTTTGACAGCACCACGGCTTTCCTGCTTTCTGTGCCGGTGCGATTTCTAACTCCCGAGAACTGAAGGGCTGACACCTGCAGGAGGAAGTTAAGGTAAGTAAAACTTTTTCCAACACTTAGCACTTACCTTTCACACTTACCTCTGCACACATGCACCCATCACTCACCTGCCCACCGGACATATCGACCCCTCCAACCCCTGCAGACCCATGGCCCGCCCCAATAACTTGGCGTGGTTGCCACCTGTCGGGAAGCCCACACTTTTCTTTTTAAAATAGGGATTATGCAAAAAACTGCCTGTTAACTACCTGTTAACAGGCAGTTAATTGTCACTAATCCCTTCCCGCCTCGGGGAGTCGGGTCTCAGAACAGGTCGGGTACCCGCCGCCAGAGAAACTGGCATGGAGGCGGGATGGGGTCGGGACCCCCGAATCTGCAACTTTAACCCCCCACACGCCTCCAAACCCGACTCCACGGGTCATTAAAAATCCAGCCCATAGAGTTTTACCGCACAGAAAGAGGCCCTTCGGCCCATCGTGTCTGCGCCGGCCATCAAGCCCTGTCTATTCTAATCCCATTTTCCAGCACTTGGTCCGTAGCCTTGTATGCTATGGCGTTTCAAGTGCTCATCTAAATGCTTCTTGAATGTTGTGAGGGTTCCTGCCTCTACCACCCTTTCAGGCAGTGAGTTCCAGATTCCAACCACCCTCTGGGTGAAAAAGTTTTTCCTCAAATCCCCTCTAAACCTCCTGCCCCTTACCTTGAAACTATGCCCCCTGGTTATTGACCCCTCTACTAAGGGGAAAAGTTCCTTTCTATCTACCCTATGTATGCCCCTTATAATTTTGTACACCTCAATCAGGTCACCCCTCAGCCTTCTCTGCTCTAAGGAAAGCAACCCCAGTCTATCCAGTCTCTCTTCATAGCTGAAGCGCTCCAGCCCAGGTAACATCCTGGTGAATCTCCTCTGCACCCTCTCCAATGCAATCACATCCTTCCTATAGGGTGGCGACCAGAACTGCACACAGTATTCCAGCTGTGGCCTAACTAGCGTTTTGTACAGCTCCATCATAACCTCCCTGCTCTTATATTCTATGCCTCGGCTCATGAAGGCAAGTATCCCATATGCCTTCTTAACCACCTTATCTACCTGTCCTGCTGCCTTCAGGGATCTATGTACATGCACATCCTCTGTCCTTCCTAGGGTCCTACCATTCATTGTGTATTCCCTTGCCTTGTTAGTCCTCCCAAAATGCATCACCTCACACTTTTCAGGGTTAAATTCCATTTGCCACTGTTCTGCCCATCTGACCAAACCGTCTATATCGTCCTGTAGCCTGAGGCTTCCTTCCTCGCTATTTACCACTCCACCAATTTTCGTGTCATCTGCGAACTTACTGATCATACCTCCTACATTCATATTTAAATCATTAATGTACACTACAAACAGCAAAGGACCCAGCACCGATCCCTGCGGTACACCACTGGACACAGGCTTCCAATCACAAAAACAACCTTCGACCATCACCCTCTGCCTCCTGCCACTAAGCCAATTTTGGATCCAATGTGCCAAATTGCCCTGGATCCCATGGGCTCTTACCTTCTTGACCAGTCTCCCATGCGGGACTTTGTCAAAAGCCTTACTGAAGTCCATGTAGACTACATCAACTGCACTACCCTCATCCACACACCTAGTCACCCTCTCGAAAAATTCAATCAAATTGGTTAGACATGATCTCCCCCTGACAAAGCTATGCTGACTATCCTTGATTAATCCTTGCCTCTCCAAGTGGAGACTAATTCTGTCCCTCAGAATTTTTTCCAATAATTTCCCTGCCACTGATGTTAGGCTCACTGGCCTGTAATTCCCAGGTTTATCCCTACTACCCATCTTGAATAATGGTACTATGTTAGCTGTCCTCCAGTCCTCTGGCCACTTTGGTCCCTAATGGGCCCTACTCTTTCCCTGTGACCAGAGAGGATCTGAAAATTTGTGTCAGAGCCCCTGCAATCTCCTCCCTTCCCTCACACAGCAGCCTGGGATACATCTCATCTGGGCCTGGGGATTTATCCACTTTTAAGCCCGCTAAAACCGCTAGTACCCCCTCGCTCTCAATACTAATTTGTTCAAGTATATCACAATTCCCCTGCCTGATTTCTATGCCTACATCGTCCTTCTCCATAGTGAACACAGATGCAAAATATTCATTTAAAACCTCACCCACATCTTCCGGCTCTACACACAGATTGCCACTTTGGTCCCTAATGGGCCCTACTCTTTCCCTGGTTGTCCTCTTGCCCTTAATATACAGGAAACTCTTTATTAACCGGCACCCAAATATCCGGAAATCTCTCTTAACCGGCAAAATTCTTGAGTAGGTAACCGGGGTTTTCCTTCATCTCTCGTTTAAAATTAACTTTAAAAAAACCCCGAGGCGTTTGCCTTGTATCGGAGTGTGTAGATTGGGAGGGGAATGTGCAGCCCGGGTAGGCAGCGGACACGACAGATGGTCAGCTGGCGGTTCCCGGGGAGACGGAGCTCCGAATGCAGGCGCATGTCAATGTGTACGGGGCTCTCGTACGTTGGGAGATATAACTCTCCATTATCCGGACTTTTTGATTAACCGGCACCACGCCGGTCCCGTCGGTGCCGGTTAATAAAGAGTTTCCTGTACGTATAAAACACCTTGGGATTTTCCTTTATTTTGCCCGCCAGTGTTTTTTCATGCCCCCTCTTCGCTCTCCTAATTTCTTTTTTAAGTACCCCCCTGCACTTTCTATACTCCTCTAGGGCTTCCACTGTTTTTAGTCCTTTGTATCTGCCAAAAGCCTCCCTTTTTTTCCCTAATCCATTCTTGTATATCCTTTGACATCCAGGGTTCCCTGGGCTTGTTGGTGCCACCCTTGACCTTTACGGGAACATGTTGGCGTTGTACTCTCTCTATTTCCTTTCTGAAAGACTCCCACTGCTCTGATGTGGATTTTCCTACAAGTAGCTGATCCCAGTCCACTTTGGCCAGATCCTGCCTTATATTAAAATCGGCCTTCCCCCAATTTAGAACCTTTATTTCCGGTCCATCTTTGTCCTTTTCCATGACTACCTTAAATCTCACCGAATTATGGTCACTGTCACCAAAATGCTCTCCTGCTGACACTTCTACCACTTGCCCGGCTACATTCCCTAGAATTAGGTCCAGTACCGCCCCCTCTCTTGTAGGACTTTCTACATGCTGGCTCAAAAAGCTCTCCTGGATGCACTTTAAGGATTCCGCACCCTCTAAGCCTTTCACACTCTGACTATCCCAGTTAATATTGGGGAAGTTGAAATCCCCTACTATTATTACCCTATTATTTCTACACTTCTCTGAGATTTGCCTACATATCTGTTCCTCTATCTCCCCCTTACTGTTTGGGGGCCTATAGTACACTCCCAGCAAAGTGCTTGACCCCTTCTAGGAAAACATCCCGGATGCACTCTATGAACTCCTCCAGGCTACCATGGCCAATTTGATTTGTCCAATCAATATGGAGATTAAAATCCCCCATGATTATTACTGTACCTTTTTTACAGGCCTCCATTATTTGTTGATTTATTTATACTCTGTCCAACAGCATTGCTACTGTTCGGGGGCCTGTAGACTAGGCCCACCAGAGACTTTTTCCCCTTATTATTTTTTATCTCCACCCAAACCGATTCTACATCGTGATCTTCTGAGCCAATATCACCTTACACCACTGCACTGATCCCATCCTTTACCAACAAAACCACCCCACCTCCCTTTCCTTTCTTTCTATCCTTCCAAATTATCATATACCCTGGAATATTCAGTTCCCAGCCCTGGTCGTCTTGCAACCACGTCTCTGTAATGGTGATCAGATCATACCCATTTGTATCTATTTGTGCCGTCAACTCATTTATCTTGTTACGAATGCTGCGTGCATTCAGATATAGAGCTTTTAACTTTGTCTTTTTACCATTTTTCCTTGTTTTGGCCTTTTTTTCTGTTACATTCTTATTTTTAAACATTCTGTCCCTTCCTGTCACACTCTGGTTATTATTTCCCCCATCTCTAGCCTGCTCTATTGCTTTCTCATTGACTTTTTATTTTCCCGCTCACCTGGATCCTCCCCCCCCCACTATTTAGTTTAAAGCCCTCTCTACAGCCCTAGTTATTCGATTTGCCAGGACTCTAGCCCCAGCATGATTCAAGTGAAGCCCGTCCAAACGGAACAGCTCCCTCTTATCCCAGTACTGGTGCCAGTGCCCCACAAATCAAAACCCATTTCTCCCACACCAGTCTTTGAGCCACTCGTTCATTTCTCTGATCTTATTTACCCTATGCAAATTCGCTCGTGGCTCAGGTAGTAATCCAGAGATTACCTTTGTGGTTCTGCTTTTTAATTTAGCCCCTTGCTGCTCACACTCTCTCAGCAGAACCTCTTTCTTTGTCCTACCTATGTCATTGGTACCTACGTGGACCATGATAACTGGATCTTCCCCCCTGCCCACTCCAGCCCAGAGGACATGTCCTTAACCCTGGCACCGGGCAGGCAACACAGCCTTCGGGACTCACGCTCTCGGCTGCAGAGAACAGTATTTATCCCCCTCACTATACTGTCCCCAATCACTACAACATTTCTTTTTGCTCCCCCCACTTGAATGGCTCCCTGTACCACGGTGCTGTGGTCAGTTTGCTCATCCTCCCTGCAGTCCCTGGCCTCGTCCACACAGGGAGCAAGAATCTCGTACCTGTTGGACAAGGCCAAGGGCTGAGGCTCCTCCACCACTACCTCCTGGATCCCAATACCTGCCTCGCTTGTAGTCACACCCTCCTGTCCTTGACCATGGGCCAAATTGGAAGTAATTATTCTAGTGGGTGTGACTGCCTCCTGGAACATAGTGTCCAGGTAACGCTCCCCCTCCCCCTCCCTGATGTGTTGCAGTGTCTGAAGCTCGGACTCCAGCTCATCAACTCTGAGCCGAAGTTCCTCGAGCAGCCAACATTTGCTGCAGATGTGGTCGCCTTGGACCTCAATGGTGTCCACGAGCTCCCCCATGCAACAACAACACCACATTGCCTGGTCTCCCATCTCAATTAATTAATTAGTTTTGAAATTTGGAACACTTATATCTTTTAATCTACACCAAGGCACTTAAATTTAGACGCTCAAGTTTGGGAAAAAAAGCGCGAAAGAGAGAAATACTCACCAACCAATCACTTACCTGTTTCTGGTGACGCCACACTTCAATGACTTTTTACTTCTTTACACTCACCGGTCCTTTGCTGCTTTTGAACTCTCCCGGGTTTTGGCGCTCTCGCTCTGCTCCGGCTGCTTTTGAACTCTCCCGGGTTTTGGCGCTCTCGCTCTGCTCCCGCTGCTTTTGAACTCTCCCGGGTTTTGGCGCTCTCGCTCTGCTCCCGCTGCTTCTGAACTCTCCCGGGTTTTGGCGCTCTCGCTCTGCTCCCGCTGCTTTTGAACTCTCCCGGATGGTCAATTATATTCTTGACTCCTATGGTCGTATTCATACGATAGTTAACAAGAGCTGATATTAGAGCATAAGAAAATAGGAACAAGGAAAAGCAATCAGCCCATCCTGCTTCAAATCTGTTCTAGACTCTCTCAGATTAATGTGTTCACACTACAAGTTTGGCATTGGTGCTAAACTTATGGACCATAAAACAGATGTCAGTGTTTAAACTAACTCCCAAGTGAAGTGGAGCAAGATACCTCCTCTAGGACATCTCACTCCTGTTTGTTCTAGTGACAGGTTGGGCCCTGACTGCAGACTCAGGCTGGGTTTATACTGCAAATTGGTGCAGAGCAAAACTGCTTTGCAGTGACATTGCACGTCTAGTGTAAGTGGCAACTTATAGTTCTTCTGCAATGGCACAAAGCCCACACATATCCTTCCCCTCCCTGTGTTGAAACAGGAATGTCCTCATTTGATTTTTTTGCCAACTGCACCTGAGTTTATACTTACTGTGCTAAGTGGCATTCTGTTCCCTAATTGACTCCAAAGGTGAAGTAATTACTTCTTAAGTCATATTTATCTCAAGTTTCCCTTGCCTTATAATCCTGGCCTCTTTTTCTCCTGATTCAATACAAAGAATCTCTCTGCAACCACCTCATTGATTCCTTTTGTGATTTTTAAAACTTGGATCTTGTCCCTCCTTCATCTTTTAGTTAATGGGAACAGATTAATCTCTCTTCACCTCACCGTTCATTGATTTAAGAGTTCCTACCATCCTTGTTGTCCGTTTTTGAATCTGTTCCAATTCTCAATGTATTTGTTCATAGGCTTTCTAGTTCTTTTTGCACCTTTAATCCCCACATGCTGTTTTCAATATAAAATCTATAACCTCTGGCTAATTACAGGTTTAAAGATACTGACAAGAAAATTATGTAATAACATTGTACTAGAATAACTTATTTATCTTCCTATAGATAAACATTCAATTTTTTCCCCTTCCAAACTCTAAACATTGTTGTTATTATTATATCAAGTATTTTTTTGTGAAAAGCAGTTTCTATGGCATTAATTGATGAGGAGACCGTTTGGGCTTCATCATAATGAGAAGTAATCAGTGTTGCTAAGAAACAACACTACAAACAACATACAACAACACAGGCTCAGTCAGCTACATCGATGGCTGATGCAGAGTTGGATACCGCTTTCGGGTAGAAATTTGGTCTTTCACCCCATATAAATATGCTTGTCTGCTGTTGTTGTTTGTAGGCTGCAGAATTGCTTCACAGAGTAGGCATCTTGCAGCCTAAAAGCCATTGCGGATTAAAAAAATACAAGTGCTGGGAAACTGAAATCAAAAGCGAAAGTGCTGGAAATACACGCCAAGTCCATCAACATCTTAAAAAAAAAAGCAAAGGAAAGGTCAACAGTGCTAATGAAGGGGTTAAACCTGACTTTTTTTCCTTTCGGATGCGTGGTGTACTGCCAGCATTTTGTGTTTTTGTAAAGGCCAACGTATTGGGCATACGGCTGTAAACATTTACACTCGTGGTTGGAACAGCAGCAGTCGCAGCAGTGCACACACTGATTCATTCCTATAAATTAATTCTCGGGATGTGGGCGTCGTGAGCCAGGCCAGCATTTATTGCCCATCCCTAGTTTCCCTTGAGAAGGTGGTGGTGAGCCACCTTCTTGAACCGCTGCAATCCCTATGGTGAAGGCACTCCCACAATGCTGTTAGGAAGGGAGTTCCAGGATTCAGACCTAGCGACCATGAAGCAACAGTGATATACATCCAAGTTGGGATGGTGTGTGACTTGGAGGGGAACTTGGAGGTGATGGTGTTCCCATGCGCCTGCTGCCCTTGTCCTTTTATTTAGGTGGTGGAGGTTGTGGGTTTGGGAGGTGCTGTCGAAGAAGCCTTGATGGTTAGCTGCAGTGTATCCTGTAGATAGTACACACTGCAGCCACGGTACGCTGGTGGTGTAGTCATGGGTTGTAACAAGCTCTGTTAAGGTGCAACTTGGTGTCCTGGATCTTATGGACTAAAGAACATAGCCAGATAGCACTTCAACACTGAATCTGGACAGAAAAAAATAATTGACTGGATCCACCGGTCTTCACTTATCAAATATTAGGCTAACCTAGTTAGTTTCAGCTGGGTGTCCATGCTGACTGAGGGTGGGAGTGGCTTCAGCTTGTGCCGTGCACTATGGGTAGGCACTTCTACTGCAAGGAGATTGCTCCAGAAATCATTAGAAATCAATTTCTCTGTTGTGGAAACGCATAATGACAGTGTGACAAAGTGAAAATGCTGCATTCCTAGAATTGACAGTTATGTAAAGTACAGGGTGAAAGGAGAACCAAGACTGAAAGCAGAGAAGAGCTGGGGAGAGCCAAGTTACTGTATGCTGTTCTCATATAGTTCTGGAATAGTATGAAAGAAAAAAGAAAGACTTGCATTTATATAGCGCCTTTCATGACCTCGGGATCTCCTTAAGCGCTTTACAGTCAATGAAGTACTATTTGAAGTGTAGTCACTATTGTAATGTAGGAAACGCGGCAGCCAACTTGCGCACAACTAGGTCCCACAAACAGCAATATGATAATGACCAGATAATCTGTTTTAGGTTGGTTGAGGGATAAATATTGGCCAGGACACTGCTGCGACATCCCTGCTCTTCTTCAAAACAATACCATGTCAGCTGGATCTGTTACGTCCACCCGAGAGGGCAGACGGAGCCTCTGTTTAACATCTCATCTGAAAGTCGGCACTCTTGACAGTACAGCACTTCCCCATTATTGCACTGCAACTGCAGTGTCAGCCTGGATTTTGTGCTCAAATCTCTGCAGTGGGTCTTGATCCCAGACCTTTACTGTCCTAGAGGCGAGAGTGCTACCACTGAGCCACAGCAGACACCATACCAGTGAGCCTTGTTATCACCACGGTGGATGCATTCCAACCTCCAGGTTAGACGAGCTGTGCTTGCTGATGTCGAAGATACAGAGGGGAAGACAGTAGGATACAAGCTTATTCCATGAACGACATGAAAACACAAGAATGCCTAAATTATGAGTGAATAACAAAGACCTTCTTAAACTAAGTATTTATGCCGTCCCCCACGTCTGAATTTTTTGACCATTTTATTCTGTTTCTGGATGCTAATCTGTGGTTTAGAATCTAGAAGCAAAATGGTTGGCGAATGCCATTTCCTGACTCAGGTGCCTATTGACTGAGGCAACTGCTCACGTCCACTCGTGCGTGTCAGTCTGCTACCCAACTTGAAATGTTATATCTCTAGGGACAGAGGAAAAGGAAGTGCATGGCTGTGAATCAAGGGAAAGGAGAGAAAAAATGGACATGTCGAGTAAAGCCACTGTGCACGCACCTCCGTTCCAAGTCACGTCCAGTGTTGTGCAAATTCTATTGTCTGCATACTGCCTGAAAGCAACTGTTACCAGGCCAAAGTTACTTTGCCACGACCTGGTGGCTAAAACTAATTTGCGGTGGGCTAATATGTTTTTTGACAGCTCAACCCACAAGCCACAATTGCGAAGTACAGAAACCCCTCCCCCCCCCAACAAATCATCTGACTCACCCAAGAGACATGGGGTTTGCAATTTAGAGTAATTTGTTCTGAATTGACTCATCTCATAAAATATCCTTTGCCTAGTAACTCGATCGAAAGCCAAGACTGTGCAGTCTGAACTGATGAATCATTCCCTATTGGTGTTGCCCAGTTCTACTTAATTCTCTAGAAGTTGTGAGTCTAGTAAAATAGCATCTTAGATACTTTTTACTTTCTTTATTTTGAAGAAGAGAGGTACACTTTTTAAGGATATTCCCCCCCCCCCCCTTTCCTGCTCCTTGGTTTCCCTGCATTATACACCATCTCTTCATCGCTCCATCATTGGCGGCCGTGCCTTCAGCTGTCTAGGCCCTACGCTCTGGAATTCCCTCCCTAAACCTCTCCGCCTCTCTAGCTCTCTCTCCTCCTTTGAGACGCTCCTTAAAACCTACCTCTTTAACCAAGCTTTTGGTCATCTGCCCTAATATCACCTTATGTGGCTCGGTGTGAAATGTTGTTTGACAACGCCCTTGTGAAGCGCCTTGGGACTTTTTCAGGCGCTATATAAATGCAAGTTGTTGTTGTTGACAGGCGAGGAACTCCTTGCAGCCTTCTGACTACGTCTCTGAAATTGGCCAATGGGAAACTGTGTAAAGGGACCATCCTCCCTTTGATTTCCTTTTCTTTCTGTGGAAATGCCTGATCTTTGCTTAGCTTCTCTTACAGTGGTACCACTGAGGTAAGGATTGCAAGTGTAAAGCTGTGTTTTACCATTCTATGGTGGACAGTATTTAGACTCCAAGCTGCCACATTTTAATTCCATTTTTAATTTACTCTCCCTCTTTTTAGTCTCGCCTCTCCACCAGTCACCTGACTATTTTCTCCCCCTCCCTTGTGGAGAAGTGCCTGAATTTCACTTGGCAGCAAAGGACAAACAAGATTGAGAAACTTAGTGAGTGGGAACTGCAGCATGGAGGTCACATGGAGGTTTTTTGAAAAAATATGTATATTTCAGACATCGGTAATTGGGCGCCACAGTATCTGGTGGAGTTACCAGTGACTTACTAATATATTTCCAGCTTTTGAGTTTTTTTTCCAACTTAGCTGAATAATGACCTGTGTTTACTGTCTGTGTTCTAGTAACTGGATCCCAAGTTCCTCATTAAACCCAGGTATCAGTCCTACCATGTGATCTGTGGTGAATGAGAACATTTAGTAAAGCTTGTGAAGTTGCTGCGAAGATAGCTGTTTGAACAACTCAGCATTTAATAACCTGCATTTCTTTAAATAATTGACATTCCCCCCTCTCTGTTATTGGGCAGGGTTTATGGTGACATCACTACTGTTGACAGAACAGGCTTTGTGCTGGTACTTCAAAGTGTATGATAAACAGAAGTAATATTGTATTACTGTGCTTAAGCAATAACCTTATAAATAAACTAACAACTCCTTGCTATAATGCACTGTGATATACCATAAGTAGGGGGTACTTTCAGGCAGTGCATTCCAAATCCTAACCACTTGTTGTGTAAAAAGGTTTTTCCTCATGTCGTCTCTGGTTCTTTTGCCAATCACCATAAATCTATGTCCTTTGGTTATCGATCCTTCAGCCATTGGAAACAGTTTCTCTTTATTTACTCTGTCTAAACCCTTCATGATTTTAAACACCTCTATCAAATCTCCTCTTAGCCTTCTCTGCTCTAAGGAGAACATCCCCAGCTTCTCCAGTCTATCCACGTAACTCTAATCCCTCATCCCTGGAAACATTCTAGTAAATCTCTTCTGTACCCTCTCAAGCCTGCACGTCCTTCCTAAAGTGTGGTGCCCTGAATTGGACACAATACTCCAGCTGGGGCCGAACTAGTGTTTTATATAGGTTTAGCATAACTTGCTGGCTTTTGCACTGCCTCTGTTTATAAAGCCCAGGATCCAATTAACTGCTTTGTTAACCTGTCCTGCTACCTTCAAAGATTTGTGCACAAGCACCCCCAGGTCTCTCTGTTCTTGCACCTCCTTTAAAATTATACCATTTAGCTTGTATTGTTTCTCCTCATTTTTATTACCAAAATGTATCACTTTTCAGCGTTTAATTTCATCTGCCATGTGCCCGCCCATTCCACCTGCGTGTCTATGTCCTCTTGAAGTCTATCACTATCCTCCTCACTGTGGACTACACTTGCAAGTTTCGTGTCATCTGCAAATTTTGAAATTGTGCCCTGTACCCCCAGAAAGAGATCCGAGGCTTGAAAGGATTGCCTTTATATGTTGGAGCAATTTTGCCGAACACTTTAGGTACTAAAGAGCCTCCGAGGTGGCCAAGATGGGATTTTAAGCTGCAACGCCAGTTTAGCTCATATTTAGCGCAAGACGCCATCTTGGTAAAGGAGTTGAAGCCAGCACTAGGAACGGCCGCCCGGAGGCTTGTTGAACAGCTGATTGCCACTTAAAATGTCTGCTAGCGCTCATTAAAGAGGCAGCACCGCATTTTGGTGGCTAGCGCTTCAAATAACGCCCTCTCCTAACAGCGACCAGCTGTTTGGGAGTAAACACGGCGTTGATGTCACTTTCAAGCACTACTTAAAGGGATACTCACCAATAGAAACATAGAAACTAGGAGCAGGAGTAGGCCATTCGGCCCGTCGAGCCTGCTCCACCATTCAATACGATCATGGTTGATCATCCAAATCCAGTACCCTGTCCCTGCTTTCTCACACAGAATCCCCATCGAGCCTGCACCGACACATATCCCACCCTATCCCCGTAACCCCACGTATTTAATTCCCCCTAACATATCCCATCCGAACCCCGTAACCCCACATATTTAATCCCCCCCTAACACTAAGGGTCAATTTATCATAGCCAAATCAACCTAACCCGCACATAATTTATTTTTGGTGCGCGGGCCCTTCAATTTTTCGCGCATGCGCGGTTATTGCCATTGAAAAGCCGGTGAGCGGCCTGCACAGCCTAGCGAGAACGTTGATGCTCACCATTTTATGTTCATTGCTGCTGGAGCTGTGAAGAGGACCTCTGAAACACATCAGGAGACTTTCTGGGACACTTTGTCAAGACTTCACCAACACTCGAGCAACATTTATTCCGTAAATTCTCTGAGGAGTTCACTTAAAAAGAGTAAGTGCTGTGCTACTGCACCTTATTGGACACCGTATAGGAGTCACCAGGAGAAAGGGAGTGCTTGGTCATGGTCATCTTGTTAGGGGTTCCCTTGGTCTGGATGAAGAATGGGAGGAGGTCTTGAGGCCAGGCAGAGCAGTACCAGCTGCTGCAGGAGAGAGGGACAGGAGGACGAGGCGAGGAGGGTGAGATGGCGTCCTCCCCCTGCGGGTACAGGACATCCCTCCTCCTCTGGATCTCCTCCACCAGGACCTCCAGTGCCGCATCCGAGAACCTGTGCGCCCTCCCCCTCGGTCCCTGAGCCATCCTGCAACGTGCCGTTGTCTGCCAGCCAGAGTATTCCACAACTTCAGTGGATGTGGGTGCGAGGAGCTCAACTATACTGCTCCTTGAAAATTGCATGTAATCAGCACTTCAGTGCTAAACCTGCAGGTTTCTGGTTTAGCCCCTCCAGGCAAGTTTAAATAATGGTAAATCAGCAATTAGGAGCAAAATTGCATGCTAAATCCAGACTTTCAAACAGGCATGTCTTATTAGCACTGCACCCATTTAGCACTTGTTTTCACCCTTTGGCCAAAATAATCCCCACTGCCTTTTACGACTTCAGGACGTCCCAAAGCGCTTTACAGCCAATAAAGTATGTTTGGAAGTGGAGTCACTGTTGTACTGTAGGGGAACGTGTCGGCCATTTTGCGCACAGCGAGGTGCCATAAACAGCAATGAAATACACGACCAGATAATCTGCTTGAGGGGTAATTGTTGACCAATACACAGGGAAAACACCCCTGCTCTTCTCCGAATAGTGCCATCGGATCTTTTACATACTACAACGGAGAGGGCAGATAGGGCATCTGTTTGGTGTTTAATCTGAAAGACAGTACCTCCGATAGTGGAGCATTCCCTCAGTACTGCACTGGAGGGTCAGCCTGAATTGTATGCTCAAGTCTCTGGAGTCAGACTTGAACCCATGACCTTCTGACTCAGAGGCGAGAGTGCTACCACTGAGCCAAGGCTGACACCTTTAGTAGATCTGACAGATCCAATCACTATAGCAACAAGCAAGAAACCAATTAAAGAGTGCTGACTCATCTAGCCAAAACCGTAGAAAGCATATTTAATGAAGCCACACTGAAACTGCATAGTGCTCAGTACTGCGTCAAGATCTGGTCAACGAGATACAAGGAAGTTATTTAAGCCCTGGAGCCAGTTTACAGAGGTGCCAAGCGACTAATCCCTAGCACCAGCGTCTGCATTATGAGAAAAGACTGGGGAAACTGGCTTTTCAGTTTTGAAAGGATGTAACTGAAAGCTGGCTTTATATTGGTATGTCAGATAGAAAAGATACTTCAGAACAATACTTCAGAATAAATCATGACAGTAGGGCAAAGGGACATAGGTTAAAACCAGTAAAAGGCAATGTCAAAAGTGGCTAACGCATGGAATGGACTTTCAGGTAGGATAGTGCAGATGAAAACTTTGGAATCATTTAAGAAACAATTACTTTAATTTCACACAGCAAAACAGACCAAGGAGCTTCATGATTCAGATTCAAAGCACAGGGGCAGAACAAAAGAAAAAAAACAAAGGGCTAAAAATTGAGTCGCGTCCCATTTGGGGCGCTAACTTCGCTGGCGCGCTACTTTTAGCGGCCCGGAAAAATTAGCGCCCCCGTGCCGGAAATTGAATGGTTGGGTCCCAAGAGGGAAGCAGGGCGCTACTGGAAGCGCCCCGCATCCCTCTTGGGGCGCTGCGAGTCAATATCGCGGCGCTACGTGCCGCGGTACTGCAGGCCTTCCTCCTCTTCTTAAAGGGGAGGGGCCTTGCGCAGCGCGACCCGGGGCCCAGCTGGGCCCCCAGGGATCGGGAGTGCCGGCAAAAGAGCCCCGGCACTCAAGAGACGTGCCGGGCTCTTGGAGCGCAGCCGGCACTCCGCGGTGGGGGGGGTCCGTTCAGGAGGCCGGGGACGGGAGTGCAGGCAAGTGCTGACAGGTGGCCAGCAGCAAAAATGGCCGCCCCGCACCTCGCCTTTAAATTGCGCCTCCCCGGCCACAGGAGGGCCCCCATACCCCGTTTGACATAGCGTCTGGCGGTAAGTCGGGGTGCTCCCGAAGACCGCGGCCGGGGCGCGAGTGCGGTGCTGCGCACGGCGATGACGTCATCGCCGGCGGCGCAGCACCGCGGGGCGCTACCGGTTAGCACCGCCGCTAACCTCCCGCTGAATTTCGGGAGAGGCGTGGGCGGCACCGCGCCCGGGTGCTAGTCGCTTTGCGCCCCCCGTTAGCGCAAAGCAACCCAATTTTTCCCCCAAAGATTTTTGCCTTTGCGTCTTTCACAACCTCAGCCAATTAAGTACTTTTGAAGTGGAGTCACTGTTGTAATGTGAGAAAATGTAGCCAATTTGCACGTAGCAAGGTCCCACACACAGCAGTGAGGTAAATGACCAGATAAACTGGGAGTACTTTTCTGCACTTCTTCCAATACTGCCGTAAGATCTTTTGAAAGGGGAGATGAGGCTTTGGTTTCACAGCAAATCAAACAGTGCAGCACTCCTTGGCTTAGAAATTCGGGCGGTTTGTGCCACCCGTTAGCACCATGAAATGGCGAAAAAAGGCGGCTGGCACTCTTCCGTCAGCTGGTGGCGGGTACTGCGGCGGCCGCCATTTTCGGCAGGTCGTCAGCGCTGCTGTTAACTGATATCGGCGAGAGTATTTTTATGAGGTGAAGCGTGACATCAGTTGGCACACATCGTCGAGTTGACGCCAGCTCATCCATTCCGGAGTTCTCCGCTCGCATTGCCGCCCGCGCTAAATCACGCCAGCGAGTGCTGCCGCTAAAAGGTCTTTCAGCAGCGTTAACGGCCATGAGGAGTCTGGCAGGACTTATGAGGATGGACGCGGGAACTTCAAACGCCTGCTTTGCCGAGGTTCTTCTTTTAAACGTTCATTTTTTGCTCCTCAGTGATGGGGGTGGGTCACATTTTCCGGCAGCTTTTCGGGAGGCCTACAGTGTTTGTGGGTCAGTAAATCAATGGGTGAACTCGATTGCAACGATTAAAAATGATCTGTGATAAAATCTGTTTTATCTGCATTCATATTATAAACACAAAAAAAATCGATAAACATCGGGTGGCAGCTGCTATTTTGGAGCATGAATGGCAACTGTTGGGGTCGCTCCTTTCTTCCCCGTTCCCCTACACTGCAAGCGGGAGACAGAGGCCACCTTTGGCCTTCTTCTGAGATTAGCGCTGCAAAGAGCGCATTGCACTAGCAAATCACCGCCACGCTGATGATACTGAGCAGGCTGTACCAAAATGCTGGTACTGCCGGCACTCTCTCGGCCGGTGGCCGTTATCCTTGTCCGCCAATGTTACTGGCAGGTTTCCAGCATTCCCCAATTTCTAGGCCCTTCAGTGCTGCATCGAAGTGTCAGCCTAGGTTTTGTGCTTAAGTCTCTGGAGTGCTTGAACCAGTGACCTTGCTGATGCCATGCAAAATTACACCGCACAGGCTGGAAGCTGACTCCTCCACACTTTCAGCCATAGTGCTGAAACTCCCTGGCATGCTTCCCAGTACCTGGTATAACTGCTTGTGCGAGACAAGTAGTTTTCTTTTCATGACTAGACCCCTGAAGTCCTCGTCGCTGTCCTGCTCAACAGAACTGGGAGAAGTCTTCGCCCTCTGGCACGCTCCCTCCTGGGCTGTCACTGCCTCTAGTACCTGCTGCTACCCACTCATGCTGGGTGTTTCATCACATGCAGACCCCTCTGCCTCACTATCTAACCCAGGCAAAGTGCCAGTGTCTGTGCTGGTGCTCGCGATGGATGGAACATGTGATGGTGCATCCTCAGAAGCATTGTCCACCTCTGATGTATCTTCTGCAGGAAGCTCTTGCTCTTGAGAAGGACCGAGAGGAAAGAGAAAAGGAACAAGAGATAGGATGGACTAAGAGGCTGGCTATTAGCAGGTGACTGTCTTCAGAATAGAGCTTGAAGTTGTGAAAGTTGCTGAATATTTTCTGAGTAAATGAAGGTTAACAAGTAATATGCAGACACCATGCTTAGATAGCTACTAGCCTTGCCTTTGCCAGTGCTCATACCTGTGTGTCTGGGGCACTGAGGGCTTCTTGCTCTGCTTGGGTGAGGGCTATAATGTTGGGTATTCCTCCCCTGGTCTTGGTCCTCTCTTTCATATTATGCGCTGTCTTGTGCAGAAAAAAAGGCTGAGTTGGTGAGTGACTATTAAAAAGGTAACTGGAGATGCGTAGGGCTTGTGCATATGGTGCATGTGTTGAGAGCTGGAGAAGAAGCAAGATAGAATGAGGATGAGGAGGTGATAAATGTAAAGCCAAGTGTGTGGAATGTGAAGTGCTGAGAGGAGTTGCTGGTTTTGCAAGTATTAGGATATGAGAAGAGAATGGTATTAGTCTGATATGGAGAGAGGAAAGGAAGAGGTGAGTGTGTTTGGAATGAGAAAGAAATGTGTTGCAGTGTGCTGAAGGATATGAAGGGGAGTGAATTGTTGAGAGTGGTGGGGGGAGGGGGTGAAAGGTGTGTTGTCGGGTGCTATGGAGAGATAAAGAGCTGTACTCAGCCTTGGTGCTCTGATGAGGTAATTGAACCTCTTTCTACATTGAAGCCAGGTCCTGGAGGTGACACTGCTAGCACTGATGCTGTCAGCTACCTCTGTCCAGACCAGACCTTGTGTGCATCCTCGTTTTAAGAGTTGAATTGCCTGCTGGAAATTGCGTTCATCGGTGTGCGGGCTGCCTGATTCCCGACGTGAGTGGGTGGACAGCCTGTCGTTCGTGTTGAAATGAGGCCCGGGAGTTAAAATTGCCCTGGCCTTATGCTGGCGATGTGATGGGGTCTTCCGCTTGCCCCACCACCTGCCTGCCCGCCCGATTCATGCAAAATTGGGGCTAAAGTGCGTAGAGTTTGCATTGACAAACAGAAGCTCTCGCTTCACACCACCACCCCCCCCCCCCCCCCCACTCAAAAAGGAGAAAAGGTTTTCTATATAGATTTTCAAAACGTTTGGGATTTTGGAAACTGAGAAGTTAAGTCTGAGTGGATTTTTTTAGGTATTGTAGTCTTGGAAAAAGTGAGTTGCTTCAGAATTGATGTGAAGGGAAGAAAAGCAATTTTTATGCAACGTGCCTGTGTAATGTTGAAGAGAGGGGTTGTTCTGTCCCAGCTCGTGGGCATTAATTAGGTTTGGTTCAGTGGCATAATCACATTGCAGTGAAATTCATCACTTAGAAAAGCATTGCTGAAGTCGCTGGTAAAGTAATGAAGATGTGATGGATGTTTGCCATTTACTCAGCATATTCCAAGTAGATTTGTTTTTTACTTTTTCTTTTTCCCTCCCATTTTCACCCCCACCGCACTCTCAAAGGTAGTAACTAATGGATCCACGGGCACCAGCAGTTCTCCAGTACTCCATCAAGTTACCATTCTTCATGTGTAGCCTTGATAGTAAGAGTTAGCAGGCTATTCAACTGTAAGGGGCATCAGAGTGGAACCTGATCCACTATTGTCCTCGAAGAGATCAGATAACTCAGCACAGAGTAGAGATGGAAGCGGAGGCTTTTTGCTCGATATAACTCAGTAACACACCATCTTTGCCCGCTGAGCCATTGGGGTAGCTGAGATCTTTCTACTGCTGGTTAATGTTGTGATGTACACACGCATGGTACGATGATATTAAGAGAAGAGAGGATAGCTACCAAAGGAAATAAAACCAGACAATCAGAGTGCATAGAAGCGAAGATAAGTCGTGGATACATGTTGTTGAGCGATGCTTCGCTGAAAATAAACCACCGAGGAATGCTAACCACATAACTAAAGAGTAAATGAGTTATGGTGGCTGTAACATGTGCGATTTGCTCTTCATAAATCACAAGTCCCTGGTGCTTATTCTGTTTATAAAATCCATACAGCACATGTGTTTATAAATGGAGGACTTTTATGTCATGTAAAAATATTTTTATTTCGTTATTTTCATATCCAGGTTGCTTACCTTTCTGGCTGCGGAATGACTGGCATCTTCCGATTGGTTTTAGTGATGTGGTAGTGGGGCGATGGGACATGTGACTTCAGTCACTCTGACTGTCGCGATTGCATTTAGCACCATGCAAGTGATGTAACCATTGCCTGCTTTATTGTTTCTGTTCTGAGATAGAAAAGCTGAGCGGAGTACAACGTGCCACTATATATGATGGGCATGCTGGACAGCCAGAAGAAATAAATTTGTACTCTCGTCGGGGGGTGGGCTGTATTTGTATTTGCTTTGGCATATTGGCCAAGAGCTGCCAGCTTTTTTTAGGCTGGCAAACATGAGAATTTCAGGAGGTGGGCAAGTTCAACTAT
Organism: Squalus acanthias; assembly: GCA_030390025.1. NCBI lineage: Eukaryota > Metazoa > Chordata > Chondrichthyes > Squaliformes > Squalidae > Squalus > Squalus acanthias. The sequence continues at coordinate 168,340,689 of CM059427.1, read as the reverse complement.
GTGGGGGATTTGCTTATACAAAATAAGAGGATACAAAACACTGCCGTTTAGTTATCAACCTCAAATACAATTTTTACATTTATGAATAATGAGGCCTTGTATTATATCTGTAGCTAGATTTTCCACTTTGGCGAAATCTCAAATGGAAATATGGCACAGCGGGAATCCACCCAACTGACCAAAAGTGGCCGACCCTGTCACAGTTTCCAGCGACAGCCTAAATTTAAATAACGACGGTGAGCTCTCAGCGTTATGGACGGCAGCCATTGGGTGCTCAGGATTTGGGCGGGAGGGTGGATGGAAACTAATGTGCTTCTGCAAGCAACTTAAAAGAGCAACACTAATAAAAATGGTTTTGGAAGCAAAACTAAACTTTACACACCTCAGGAATGTCTGTGAGGTCTGCAGGAAGGCCCAGATTCCCCAGGTTCAGTGCTGAAGGTCTAGAAGTCCTTTTGCATGAATCCTGGCGGAGGAAGGAGGCATCATTTGGCACAGAGCGACACAGGCAGGCAAGGACAACAGCAGTGGCAGGAGGTAGCAAAGGCAGATGGTGCCAATTCCCAATGCCCCATGCGCAGCAACTGAGTGCTGGAAAAAGTTTAATGACCTTATCAGGGCAGGCAAGGTAAGGGGAGCCAGCCACACCTTCCAAGAATGCACTGTACTAAGCATGTCTGCCACTGGCAATGATCTCCCCTTCACAAAGTACTGAACTTCTTAAATTGCTTACCAACAATGTCCAGGAGACCCCACAATGCCCTTTATATCCAGTCTTTAACTGGAAGTGTTCATTCATTGTCAGCCTTGCATGCATTCACCCTACTAAAAGCCCCATAATGTTTTTAATTGCTTGCTGCTTCCCCCTGTCCTCACCTCCATTATGGTATGGGTATGCATGCTGACACCTAAATTTTACCAGATCTCATTGGTACCATTAGATTTACTTTCCCACAGATCAGTGGCCACGTGGAGTCAGTGCTCAGTACTAATGGCACGGTAAGAATAGGCGGGCGTGATGCTGCCCTTTCTCAGGATGGCAACACTGTGTCCTTCTGCCAGCTCCCTGCAAGCCTGCACGTGTGGCCAAATTGGCACAGGGCCAAGCTACCGATGGAACAACAGGTGCAGCCTGCAGCAGGTCCATCTCGGGATCTACCTGCCATGAGATCAAGGCCCCTCAGTTCCAAGATGCTTCTACACCAGCACAACAGCCTTCCACCTAGCAGAAGCATTAGATTTGGGTTAAAAGTTTATATAGCACACACTAGCATGGTTAGAAGACTAAGGCATGCACACATGCAGTGCGGCTGTCAATAAAATTATGATGGCAGTAAAGTTGTGCATACAGATATTGTTCTTGGCAAGGTTTGGAAGTAGCTTTGATGAGGTGAAATGAATGGTAGCTGTAAAAATTAATGTGCACAGAGAAAGGTCTGTAGATGCTGGCATATTTGTGGTGGGAAGGGGGATGTAGACAGGACTGCTCATGCAGCTGCCAGATGTGTTAGTCAACAAAAATTCCCCCACATCAAATTGACATGAATGTCTTGGCAGCCGGCAACAGGTTGACTTGCATGTTGGTGTACAGCTAGCCACAAACAAACTACACATTGAGAGAGTGGTATCCATTCCTGTTGATATACATCTGGCCATCAATAAAAGGAGCAGTTCTGACCACATTCATGCCATCTATGACTTCTTGAATCTTAGGGCACTGCAGTGGCAGGATCCCTCATCATGTTGGGAAGCTAGCTCCAGACAGCAGTGCATTCGAGACTCGCTTGATATACCTATGCACATTTGTTTGGATTATGTCACAGATGTACCCACTAGCAGCCTGGAATGGCGTCTTGGCATAGAGATTATGGTGACCTTAAGAGCCACTGACGGAGCGGTGCATAAGGTTAGCTGGGCTGGAGGTCTGCTTGCAGCACGGGGGGATAACTCGATGACCGCTTCTTTTGTAAAGCAAACCCTTCTCGGGCACTGCTCCTCGTTCAGGTAGGAGTACCTCTGGCTCTATGCTCTGGTGGGAGGGGTTGCCATGCACCTACGCTGCAGTCTCACCAGCCTGGTCTCCCTCCATTACTCCTTTTCTTCTTCCAAGAAGCAAAGATAGAGGGAACTTGCCAGTGTTCCCGATCTGAAAAAGGGGTGAAAATGACATAAAAGCAGAGGGAGAAATAGATAAGTTTTGTAGAGTACCTGATAATGTATAAGCTCGTCCTTTTAAACTGATTTCTGCCTACAGGGCATCACCTAGTAACTCTGGATGCCAGTTTTATTCCGGCGTGAAATGAGGTGATGACAGAAAATGGGATGTATGATGTTTCCAAGTCATTACTGACTCATTTAAATGTGGGCTTTTCACCATCTGCAAAAATAACAGTGCAGAGTTAGAAGGGTGCTTACGTGGCCAGGGATCAGGCATATTGGAACCCTGTCCATTTCCTGCCCCTGCCGACCTGATTACTGCCCCAAGTTGGGCAGAATGTGGCATGATATTTAGCCTCTGTATTCCTCTGACTGCCAGTGTAAAGAGAACTGAAACTCCCAGACCCAATAATCTTTCATAAAATTCAGAATTTCCAAAGCTGATCACTTATGACAATTTATTAGGGAAAAAAAATACATTTAATTTTCAGTTCTACTGGTAACTAAATATAAAATCTGTTTATTCTCGAAAAGACTCACCTGTTAGATGGATATTTGGAAAATATTGAACTGGTTCTCACGTTCTATATAATACAGGGTTTAAAGTTTTGGTGTTAGGTCACTTTTTTTCCCTGTGTATTAGTTTAAGATCTAAGTTAAATTGCCGCCTTTGCTTGTCTAGAGTGGTGATAACTCGCTGCGCTTCTGGCACACTCCCACCGTAACATTGCCAGGAGTGTGGTGGGACGGCTGGTAATTAGGCTGGAACCCTGAAGAAAAGGAGTGCAATTCTCAAAGTATATATATATATATATATATGCAGCCCCTTTACAAAGGGGACTGCTGGAGGCACAGAAGGGGACCTGGCACCCACTCTCCAGGAACTGGCAACCTTTTCCCTGTGGGATAAGGCAGCCATGCTATATGTGCCCCTAGTTGCACAGGCACCTGCCAGTGGTGCTACATTAAGGAACTTCCCCAGACCCTGTGAACATTGCACCAAGTCAAGGGTGGAGCACCAGGGTGGGCACATCCTGACGCTTCTGGGATGCCCCCCCCCCCCCCCCCCCCGGGGAATTTCAGCCTGGAATCTTTATGTAATTTATATAAGGTGATATTGAATGCCTTCTGGAAGTCCATATAAACTACATCCATAGTAGTTAACATGCGGGGGATGGTTGACATTGGTAAGTGCGCTGTGAGATCAGAGGCCATACAATGGTTTGAGTGGGGAGCCAGATGCTCTCTTCCCCCCTCCCCTCCCCTTTCCATAAAGGGAGGGAAAAATCAAAGGTAGTCACTTCCTGGCCTTGGAACTGGTGTCAGAATGGTGTTAGCAGTAGGCATAGCAGCAGATTGTGATACCTTGCCCTTTCACACAGGGAACATAGGAATAGAAGTAGGCCATTCAGCCCCTTGAGTCTGTTCCGCCATTTAATGGCTGATCTGTATCCTAACTCCATTCACCGGCCTTGGCTCCATATCCCTTTATACCCTTGGCTAGCAAAAATCTATCAATCTCAGATTTAAAATTATTAATTGAACTAGCATCTACTGCTTTTTGTGGGAGAGAGTTCCACACTTCTATCACCCTTTGCTTGAAGAAGTGTTTCCTAACATCTCTCCTGAATGGCCTGGCTCTGATTTTAAAATTATGTTTCTTGTCCTAGACTCCCCACCAGAGGAAAAAGTTTTTCTCTCTCTACCTTTATAAATTCCTTTCAAAATCCTAAAAACCTCAATCAAATCACCCCTTAACCTTCTGTATTCCAGGGAATACAAGCCTAGTTTATGTAATCTCTCCTTATAATTTAACCCCTGGAGACTCGGTAACATTCTGGTGAATCTGTGTGCACTCCTTCCAAGGCCAGTATAACCTTTCTAAGGTGCGGTGATCAGAACTGTACACAGTACTCCAGATGTGGTCTAACCAGGGCTTTGTATAGCTGTAACAAAACTTCCTTCCCCTTATATTCTAAGATGCGGAGATGCCGGTGTTGGACTGGGGTGGACAAATGTGAGAAGTCGCACAACACCAGGTTATAGTCCAACAGTTTTATTTGAAATCACAAGCTTTCGGAGCGCTGCTCCTTCACCTGACGAAGGAGCAGCGCTCCGAAAGCTTGTGATTTCAAATAAACCTGTTGGACTATAACCTGGTGTTGTGCGACTTCTCACATTTATATTCTAAGCCCTCTAGTTATAAAGGCGAACATTCCATTAGCCTTTTTGATTATTTTTTGTACCTGACTACTACATTTTAGTGATCTATGTTCATGGACCCCTAAATCTCTTTGGACCTCCACTGTTCCTAGCTATTCACCATTTTAAAAATACTCAGATCTATCCTTTTTTGGTCCAAAATAGATGACCACACACATACCTGCGTTGAAATCCATTGGCCACTCACTTAATCTATCAATGTCATAAGAACATAAGAATTAGGAGCAGGCGTAGGCTATACAGCCCTTCGAACCTGCTCCACCATTCAATAAGATCATGTTTGATCTTCGACCTCAACTCCACTTTCCTGCCTGATCCCCATATCCCTTGATTCCCCATGAGTACAAAAATCTATCAATCTCAGCCTTGAATATACTCAATGACTCAGCATCCACAGCCCTCTGGGGCAGAGAATTCCAAAGATTCACAACCCTCTGAGTGAAAAAGTTCCTTCTCATCTCAGTCTTAAATGGCCGATCCTTTATCCTGAGACTATGCCCCCTAGTTCTAGACTCTCCAGCCAGGGGAAACAACCTCTCAGCATCTACCCTTTCCATTCTCCTCAGAATTTTTTATGTTTCAATGAGATCACCTCTCATTCTTCTAAACTCCAGAGAGTATAGGCCCAATCTACTCAATCTCTCCTCATAGGACAACCCTCTCATCCCAGGAATCAATCTAGTGAACCTTGGTTGCACCGTCTCGAAGGCAAGTATGTCTTTCCTGAGATAAGGAGACCAAAACTGTGCACAGTACTCCAGGTGTGGTCTCACCAAAGCCCTGTATAATTGTAGTAAGATTTCCTTACTCTTGTATTCCAACCCCCTGCAATAAAGGCCAACATGCCATTTGCCTTTCTAATTGCTTGCTGTACCTGCATGCTAACTTTCTGTGTTTCCTGTATGAGGACACCATTTAATAGTTACTCACCATTAAAAAAATTCTGTTTTTCTGTTCTGCCTACCAAATTGAATAACCTCACATTTCCCCACATTATACTCCATCTGCCACCTTATTGCCCACTTACTTAACCTGTCTATATCCCTTTGCAGGCTCTTTGTGTCCTCCTCACAGCTTACTTTCCCACCTAGCTTTGTATCGTCACCAAACTTGGCTACATTGCACTCGGTCCCTTCATCTAAGCCATTAATATAGATTGTAAATAGCTGAGGCCCCAGCACTGATCCTTGCGGCACCCCACTAGTTACAGCCTGTAATTTCTCTTTGTAATTTTATGCTCCCGCCTACACTACTTACTATGCCGCCAATCACAACAAATGTTAGACTAACAGGTCTATAATTTCCTAGTTTCTCTCTGTCACCTTTCTTAAATAATGGAGTTACATTTGCAATTTTACAATCTAAAGGACAATTCCTGAATTGAGAGAGCTTTGAAAGATTATGGCTAAAGCATCTGCAATTTCCTCACAAAACCCTGGGGTGGAGACCATCAGGTCCTGGGGATTTGTCAGTCCTCAGTGCCATTATTTTTTCTAATACTGTTTTCTTGCATAAGTTAACTTTAGTGAGTTCCAGTCCTTGATTCATTATTAATTTTCCTGGAATGCCAGGTGTATTATCCTCTTCCTCTACTGTGAAGACTGACACATAAAGTAATTATTCAACAAGTGTGTCATTTCCTTATTTTCATTTGCAATACTACGCACATCTGTGTTTTAAGGGCCCACATTACCCTTGGCTACCCTTTTCTTCTAATATAATTATAAAAACTTTTTGTGTTAATCTTGATATCCCTCGCAAGGGATAGCTTTATGCTATGAAGAGACCACCAGGGTCTAATACTTTGTCTCTCGCTTTTATTCCAAAAGGTTTTTCGAACGGATCTGATCACTGCCATGAAGCTCCCTGAATCATACCAGCTAAATGTGGATGAGTACTACATACTAGCTGACTCATGGAGACAGGAATGGGAAAAGGGCGTTCAGGTTCCAGCTAATACTGAGGCAATCCCCGAACCAGTGGTGAGGTAGGTCACAGTAGGCTTTGTTTACTCTATGGAACTCCTGAGTGACCAGTACCGATGAGGTTTGGCAACCAGGTGAAACAATGCACTGAACTTGTCACGTGGTTTATTAGATAATCTGTTAAAGTATATTGTTTTGGTATTAGGATGTGTGCAACAACAACTTGCATTTATAGAGTGCCTGTAACGTGGGAAGAGAAGCCATTGCTGGAGATGCTCTGGCGACGGTTGGATAGGTAAGAGTGGAACCAAGCGAGGGCAATCCCACTGAGCTGGGCAATGGAGGCGAGGCATTGGAGGAGGATGGTATGGTCGATGGTGTCAAAGGCTACAGAGAGGATGAGGAGGGATAGTGCATCATGGTCACAGTCACAGAGGATGTCATTTGTGACTTTGATTCGGGCCGTTTCAGTGCTGTGGCGGGGCGGAAATCTAATTAGGGAAATTCAAACATGGAGTTGTGAGAAAGGTGGGTACGGATTTGGGAGGTGAGCCCCTTGAATATTGAGGGAATGCTGATGAAGGCCATATCAGGGGGAACAACCAGGATAGGAGAGAGTACCGGTTATACTGGAGACCAGGGCATCAAAGGTGGAGGAAAGAGAGTGGTTGAGGAGATTGACAGCAGAAGAAGTATCATGGTGAATGGAGGGCCAAAAGCTAGGCAGTTGACAGGTTGAAAGTGCAATTGTAAATGATCTGGGAGAGAGTTTTTTTTCCAGGGGCAGTGGCAGAATGGTTAGCAGTGGGTAGGGAATGTGGGTGGTGAGGGATACAGGGAAGTGGTGAGAGATGGCTTTGTTTGTAATCAAAACCATAAGAGTGGAGAGACTACATGAAATGGCAAGGTCGAGGGGCTGGTCATGAATATTGTTAGAATTTATATGGAGGCAGAGGTCAATAGAGGACTGTATATAATTAAATTCAGAGCAGAGAGGGCAAGGGCAGCAAGGATGCATATTTAAATCACTGAGGATAAGTCATTGACCAACAGTAAGATAGATACAGAATCCATCTGGACTGAGTTAAAAGATAGGAAGGGATCCATCACCCTAATAGTGGTATACTATAGACCACCAATTATTGGAAGGGAATTGGAGGAAGAAATATGTAGGCAAATCTACGAGGTGAGCAGCAGACATAGACTAATAATCATTGGAGATATCAACTACCCCCAAACAAACTGGCAGGAAGAAGTAGCGAAAGGAGAAAAGGGAATTGAGTTTTTACATTGTATACAGAACTCCTTTCTCACTCATATGTAAAACGTCCAACAAGAAAAGAATCACTGCTGGATCTTGTAATGGGTAATGAGCCAGAACAGATAGGAGAAGTAAGACTAGGAGACCATCTTAGTAATAGTGATCACAACATCGTAAGGTTCAAGATTAGGATTGAGAGTGACATAAGTAGGACAAAGACTAAGGTAATAGATTGGAAAAGAGAAAATTATGAGGAAATGAGGGTGGAATTAAAGAAAGTGAACTGAGAAAAAATCTTGAAAAACAAAGACAGAAAAACAGTGGGAAATCTTTAAAAGGGTAATCAATAGAGTTCAAGAGAAATGTGTTCCACTAAAAGCCAAAAACAAGCAAGCTAATTATGGGGCACCATGGATGAATAAAGTATTAAAGGGAAAATTGAATCTAAAGAAAAAGACATACAAGAAGCAATGTCCCCTGTAATTTTGTTTGGTGTTGCGCGGCCCCATACCGCGTCTGGGCGGTTTTTGGATTGAGAAGCCGGCTGCGCACGTTTCCTGGAGCGCTACGCAGCTTCATAGCTCAAAGGGAACATTGATCAGAAGTATTTAGATACTGAAGGAGAGGAGGACACCAGGGAATACGAAGAACTTAGGAGAGAAGGCGAAGAGAAATTACAAAATCAAATTATCAAGGAATATAAAAATAAACAATAAAGTGTTCTATAAACACATATATAATAAAAGGAAAATTAAAGTAGGGACAGGGCCACTGAAGGATGAACAAGATAAGCTCACAGGTAATGACAGAGAAGTGGCAGAAGTATTGAACAACTACTTTGCCTCAGTTTTTACTAAAGAAGATAATGCAATAGACACTTCACTAGAGGATGAGCTTAAAACGAATATTAATATAGTTGGGAGAAGGGAGGAGATAATTGACAAACTAGCAAAACTAAAAGAGGATAAAACCCCAGGTCCGGATGGTATGCACCCATGCATACTCAAGGAAACAAGGGAGGAGATAGCAGAGGCACTAGTTTGTATATACAAAAGTCCCGTAGAAGAGGGGGTAGTGTCAGAGGACTGGCGGACAGCTAATGTTGTTCCTATGTACAAAAAGGGAGTTAGGACAAAACCTGGGAACTATAGACCAGTCAGCTTAACGTCAGTGATAGGAAAGATACTGGAATCTATACTAAAAGAAGTGATAGAAGAGCATCTAGAGACAGGAAATGTAATAAAAAAAATAGTCAGCGTGCATTCTGAAAGGCTAAGTCATGTTTAACTAACCTGATAGAATTCTTTGAAGAGTTAACGGAAAGTGTAGACAAGGGTAATTCAGTAGATGTCATATACTTGAACTTTCAAAAGGTACCACACGGTAGGCTCATGGCAAAGGTTAGGTGACGGGGGACAATTAGCTGAATGGATAGCAAATTGGCTAAAAAATAGAAAGCAGAGAGTAGGGGTAAATGGTAATTATTCAGATTCGAGGAAGGTAGAAAGCGGTGTTCCACAAGGACCAGTGCTGGGACCACTGTTATTCATAATTTACATTAATGATTTGGACTTGAGAATAAGTAACTCAATATCAAAATTTACAGATGCTACAAAACTGGGGGTATAGCCAACACTGAGAAAGAATGCAACATAATACAAGAAGACGTTAGAAAGACTGGGCAGTTAGTCCAGTGGCAAATGAACTTTAGCATAGATAAATGTGAGGTGATGTACTTTGGAAGGAAAAACAGAAACATCACCTACACCTTAGAAAATAAGAAACGGAATGGGGTAGAAAAGCACAGGGATCTAGGGATACAGGTGAACAAATCATTAAAAGCAGCATCACAGGTCATTCACGGGATGTGGGTGTCACTGGCAAGGCCAGCATTTATTGCCCATCCCTAATTGCCCTTGAGAAGTTGGTGGTGAGCCACCTTCTTGAATAGGTGGCATGCTAGGCCATTTCAGAGTCAGCCACATTGCTGTGGGTCTGGAGTCACATATAGGCCAGACCGGGTAAGGGCGGCAGATTTCCTTCCCTAAAGGACATTAGTGAACCAGATGGGTTTTTACGACAATCCGATAGTTTCACGGTCACCATACTAGCTGTTAATTCCAGATTTATTTAATTAACTAAATTTAAATTCCCCAGCTGCCGTGGTGGAGATTTGAACTCAGGTCTCACGGATCATTAGTCCAGGCCTCTGGATTACTACCCCAGTGACATTACCACTACGCTAACGTACCCCCACGCTGTAGATGAAACTTTACTAACCTACACCTGACCCGTGAGCACTCAATGCTGACGGTTCCATTGAGATACCATTGATATCACTAACATCAATTGAAAAAAAATTAAATTGAAGTATATATTTAAATTCCTTGAGCATTGTCTTTGGAACTTTTTCATCTCTGGTTAAATTTAGAAAACAATTGATCCCTGCATGGATACAAATATATAACTTGGACCTTCTCTCTGCAAACACAGGTGTCATGAGCATAATCACCAGGCATTCTGCGGCTTTCATTTCTACTTGATAAGAGTGGCACCATGCCTGTAGTTTATTTCTCCATAGCGCTGAAGTTTGCTTCAACCAGAATTCTAACATTTCCCAAGAGAGAATTCCATCTGTTGCTCTATTCCAGAAAAGGAGAGATTTCCTTTGTGCATTAGGTGTAGGAAAATCATATACATGCTTATAAAGAACAAATAATTGGACTTCTTGGGACATTACTCATTGGAACTACATCAATTGGAGGACATCTGCAGCCAACTTTTCAAATGTTTTTTTTCAAACTTTGCTTGATTGAAGAAGATATTTGAATGGATGGAGGCCAACAATGTTTAAAGAAGACTCGCACCTCTGTGACAATATTGCCCTGCTTGGGAACTTTCAATTGATTTACTCTATGGGGAAGTGCAATGATGATCTGTCTGCCTCCTGAGGAGATGGGGGAAGTGTTAGAAAGCTGCGCGAATCAGTGAAACGGGATGCTGAAGAAAGTTCTGAATTGGTTTGTTGAGTGTTAGGATGTTCTGAATTACTGTGCTGGAAAGTTGGGATTTACTTTTCTGGGAATTAGTGGGAAGATGTGAAGACAGTGCTGGGAGACACCAATAGGTTCTATTCCAAAAAGGTGCTGGTGTAGGGAGGGTTCCAAAAAGATGCTGGTGTAGGGAGGGTTGGGACAGGGGAATCTGCTCCTCTTAGTCCCCAAGTAATTCTTCCAAAGAATAAAAAATGTTCCTTACCTTGGCCTCTTCTGGCCACTCTCCTGCATCCTGCCAGGTTTCTCTGATGGGTTTGACACTATGTGGGCCTCCTCAGTCTTTGTTAAAATCACGTCACAGCGCCAATGATGTAATCAGGCAACCGCGCTTAGCTTTAAATTAGGCTCTCGCCTGCTTGGAGCAGGAGCCTGGGACGACTTTAAAGTCAGCGAAGGTAAAATGCCGTCAGGTGGGAACAGTGCGGTCTCTGGCCGGTAAGTGGACTGGGGCGAATTTAACTTGACCCCACTGTGTTTGAAGTGACTGTTGGTCATTGTGTTGGGAGACTCCGTGAAACTGTAAGCCACTGTTTTCAGGGTTGCTGTGAAGCTGTGTGAACTGTTGTATTCGGAATCACTGTGAAGTTCCACAAACAACTGTGACGCTCCATCAGTAATTATGTTTGGAGTCACTATGAAGCTCTGTGTGCTGTTATATTGGAGTCACTGCAGAGCTTGTGAGTCGCTGTGTTTGGAGTTGCTATGTTAGGTTCAGATGAAGAAGCTTCTCCCCATTTGATCTCATCCTAGAATACCAACTCCTACCAGCATTCCATTGCATCCTATGTTTGTTTCTTCAAAGTCCAGTGTCCTGGCTTCACCACCCCTCCTGGGGCAACTTGTCCCAACTGTTAATCACTGTCTGTGTTCCTGAAGTTTGTCCTACAGTCCTGAGCCGCCTGTGCCGTCTTGTCCTGTTCCTGTGGTGTATCTGAGAGTTTTGCTGTATGAGGTTTGAATTTCTCTGCCCAGTTTAGGAGCATCGACAAGCAAAAGACCCAGAGGTTGAAACTCTACCTGTCGGTAGATTTATCGAAAAAGCTGGTGACTTTTTCACTAAAATTATTGAGAGAGGGAAATTCATCCATCCTGAGCAGATCAGGCCCTGGGCTACTGTCACAAAGAGCCTGAAGTTCATTTTGGAATTAGTCACATGCAGTAGATGATTGCAAGTCACTTGGAAGGACTTTGTTGTTCTGCAAGTGAGGTTAGAATTGGATTTTTCACACTGATCGACCCCACTGTTAAAAAGTCTGCTGCTACTCACTGTCTGGACTCACACGTAATGAACGACCACTGGGACGAACACCTGAAAGATTGCTGACACCAGTAGAATCATACAGCCTCATTAGTCACTGCCTTCAGCAGGAATTGGGTGGGGAATGAGAAAACCGGAAAACAGCAATATCTACATAACAAATTTCGAATTAAACAAAGCACGGGATGCTCTTCTGATTGTTTTTGAGAGATATGTAAACAATTTGCTTAACACGGGCCTGGAAATTTCTTCGAAGCAGTGAAATGCACGTTGTAGTGGGCACTGGGAAGAGTAGTTGATTGTTCATTGGCATGGGGAGGGGGGGAGAGGTGGTGGAAACTATCCACCAGAAGATAATAATAAAATACAATAAGGAGACTATTGTTTCACAACCAAAGTCTGCATTTAAATCTGACTCCGAGCAGTTGGATGAAAGTCTCATTTGGGACAGTCTCTACCCAATTTCTAGTGAGCGTGGGCACACATCGCAAACTATATACAGATCAGCACTAATTTAGCAATCTCACTCGTTCAGGTAAGGAGGACACAAGGATGGTGTGAGAATTTGAAATGTTACACGGTGCAGTAGCAAATGCTCTTCTGATTGGCCTTGAGGCATAGTGTTGGGCAGAGTAGCATTTCACTTTCAGTGTTTTCCTTGACCTAAGCGTGTTTGGTGCTGGCACTGAACGTCAGAAGTGTGTCACTCCTCCGTGCTTACACGCTTGCCTTCAGGAGCACAAGAATTCAGGGATTAATGTGGGAAAAATTGGGCTCTGTAGCGCCCATTTTTTAAAGTGCTTCGCGGCCTCCTAACACTCGAAAATGGCGTCCGAGATGCATGCACAAAGTTCCGATGGGAAGCGCGCCAGACGCAATCTTGGTAAAGGGGTTTGCGCGCGTGCACCTAACAACCGGCGGCAGCATGCAGAGCAGGCCGATTATGACATCAATCAGTGTGCAATGCTGATTTGACGCCAGCGCTGCCATTTTCGAATGCCACGCTCCAGCTTACGCCCTGTCTTAACCTCGCACAGCTGAACACGACGTTAAACGAAATGAAGGACCCCCCCCACCAGCGCTACTTAAAGGGATCATGAACTACTTACAGGTTAGTTGCTGGATTATTTCTTCTGGCTGCTGGTACAATTGTATGTGTTTTTGGAGCTTTCCTATACTTGCCTAAAGTTTAGTCTACAGGGAGTGGTCTGGCTGGTGCTGAAGTACTTTTTTGTTAATTTAAACGCTTGTGCTGAAACAAGCTGCTTCCAGAAATGGGTGGCCTGCTAGGGCTTCCGCTTGGAATTGAGCATGACTGGGAGAATGAAGAGAGGCCACTCAGAGCAGGACAAGCTGCTAGAAGAGGGAGGAGGAGGAATGGGAGAAGGGCTCTCAACAGGAGGCCATATCCACCAAGGGTCTTCAGGATCAATTCTCTTACCTCAGTTTCAGCGAGGACCAATGCTTGAGCCATCTTCGCTTCAAGGTCCTGACTGAAATCTGCCAACTGCTGCAGCCACAACTGCAACCTCAAAGCAGGGCAAGGACAGCATTGCCTGTGGCTGTCAAGGTGACCGTGGCTCTTAACTTTTATACATCCGGCTCCTTCCGGGTTGCTGCTGGAGATATAAGCAACATCTCGCAGTTTGCAGTACACTGCTGCATAAGGGAGGTCACTGAAGCTCTCTATACACAGAGAGACAACTTCGTCTCATTCTCTCTTGCCAGAGACAAGAAGGCAAGTGAGCATGAGGGTTTGCATGAATTGCAGGCTTCCCCCGTGGTGCAAGGTGCCATCTACTGCACACACATTGCCTTGCGTGCACCTCATCTGAACGCGGCCATTTTTATGAACCGAAAGGGATACCACTCCATCAGTGTGCAGCTGGTGTGCGACTACAGGCAGCTCACCATGCAGGTGAATGCCCAATATTTTGGCAGTAGTCACTTTTCCTTCATTCTGCGGCAGCCCTCTGTGCCACCTGTGTTTGAACCATCATGGCAAGTCAAAGGCTGGTTACTGGGCGACAAGGGTTATCCAGTCATGACATGGCTCATGACGCCCGTCCGGAACCCATATGCTGCGCATCTCGGACGCCATTTTCATGTGTTAGGAGGCCACGAAGGCCTTAAATAACAGGCCTACAATGAGAGCCATGCTGCCACAATGAACATTAAAGAACACTCCATCGCCGTCCTCGAGCAACGTTTCCACTGCCTGGACCGCTCTGGAGAAGCCCTGCAGTACTCAGCTGAGCGGGTATCAAGATTTGTGGTAGTATGCTGCATGCTGCACAACCTGGCCATTATGAGGGAACAGCCCTTGCCACCACCTACCAGACGAGCAGCGGACGAAGAGGAGAAACTGGAGGAGGAGGAAGTAAAGGAAAAGGAAGGGAGGCTACAACGTGGAAAGCCCCTTTCTGCCCAGGTTCTAGGTGATGAAATAATTAATGAGCAATACCAGTAACCTCAACCACACCTCCCCATTCACCAACAGTCCCACGCTCCTTACATTTCCTCTATCACTAACACCTTCCTCTTTCCAACAACACAAAAATAAAAACCACCAGAAAATGCACATTCTAATCCAATTTTATAAATTCAATCATGACATAATGCATACAAAAATAAACAAATCACCCTGGTGCATTTCCTCAGTGCCTGTCTTCCGTGTGCCTTTGCCTCTCCTAGTGCTCCTATGAGGTGCTTCTCCAGTGGCTGCAGCATGGATGGTGGAAGGTTGTTGACCTCCAATTGAGGAGGTCTTGCAGAAGGACTTGGAGGGCAACCTCAAGCAGCTCTGGACCCAGAAGGAACGGCATTAGACTGCACCATGTCGGCCTGTAGCAGTCTGGGCTGTTTGGCTGAGAGCCAACAGCAAGGTCACTGACAGAGTGGTTAGGGGTGGGAGCAGGAATGCTGTCATCCTGAGAGAGGAAAGCAGGTTCACCCCTCATGGAGCCACTGCCACTCTCCCAGGAGGCTCCTCAGCTATCCTACTGATCTGTTGGAGAGCAGATTGATGGACTGCTGTGACGCCCTGGAAGCCCATTTGAACAATGGTATCCAGAGTCGTGATGGCAGCAGTCTGAGCTTCCACGGCAGTACTCAGACCTTTGATGGAAGCTGTTTGTGCTGCAGTGAAAGCGGCCATCAGATGCTGCATCATGGTGGGTTCCATAGGTGTGCTGATGGAGATGACCACCCGTTCCATGTTGGAAAGGATGGGCTCCAAGGTCTGCGCAAAGCCCTGCGCCAAGTTGGTGCTGGACTCCTCCGTGCTCCTTGACATTGAGTGCAGGCTTTCTGGCAGGCTTTCCAGTGCACCAATCATTTGGTTATGTACACCCATCAGCCTTCTGCTGTAGCCTGGCCCATTAAGGTCCTCATCTGAGTCCTCTGCAGCAGAACCAGTGTGCAACCTGCGCTATCCTTTCCGCTGCCCTGGCTTCTGCGCACTTGTGCCCGGTGTCTCACCACGTGCCGATCTCTCATTTATCCTAGCCTCTAAAATACGTGCAGTGTCAGTATCTGAGCTGGTAGCTGCGATTGTAAGATCGTGTGACGGTGTCTCTTTATCTTCTTCCTCTTCCTCCACTGACTGGGAAGATTCTAGTTCTTGGGTATCTGAAATGAAAAAGGGACAAGCATTGGGTTGTGGTGAGGGGAGAGGAGAAAGTAAGAAATGTGTGTTTACACGCTCTGCAGCTTCTAAGTCAGAAGAGATTGATGGATGAGGGAGAAGTGGGATGAGAGAAGGAGGATTAGGTACGCAGATACCCTCATCATCGATCGCTTCAGATCCGCCAGTGGCCACGGCCTCAGTGATGCCCCTTCCCATGATGGCCAGCACTGTCTCCTCCATGGGGATTAAAACATGCAGGCGCACTTGTCCTCCTCCAGTTCTTTGCTGCTGCCTGCTGTTATGCGCCACCTTCTCCTGCAATAAAGAGGGAAGTGTGTCAGTGAGTGTCCTGCAATATGTTTGGGTGATGTGGCTGTCATGGTTGAATGGTTGCCAGTGCGTGTGAGCTGTGAGTTGAGGGTGCGAGGCTTGTAACAGTGCTAAGTGTGTGAGGGTGAGGTAAAGCATATGAATTGAAGGCTTGAGTACTGGTTGATAGCGATTGCTGGTAGGTAGGTGAAGGGGGTGTGGTGAATTGAGCAGTGGATGAGGCTAGTGGTGCAGTTGGTGGGATATGCCATTTGAAGATGAACTCACTCACCTTGACAACTCGTGTGAGATCGTCAAACTTCTTCTTGCTCCAAGAACAAGGATGCAGTGCAACACTCCTGGCAATGACCTCCGCTACTTGTTCCCGCTGCCTCCTGAGGATCTGTCTGGAGGCCCTCCTACCCCGCTGCAGACACAGGACGTCTCTCCTTTCCACCTCTTACACCAAGACCTTCAGTGCACGCTCTCTCGCATGTTCAGCCATTGCTCTAAGTATCAGAGCACAGACTGAGTTTTCACAAGACTCCCACCACTTCTTGCAGTCACAATGCACCTCCCATTTAAGAGGTGCAGGCTGCCTTTAAGTAGCGCTAGCCACTCGCGATATCGAGCCCTCCTCTGATGCGTGCAGCCAATGAACAGCGCAGGGAGCGCTGGCTGCACACAGCAATCATGTAAAGCAGCAGGCAGCACAAAATTACCGTGCTGCCTGCAACGCAATGAATGGGCGCAGGTTAGTCGCGCACCGCCACCCCCATGCCCATTTTTGGGGGTTAGCCAATTTCTCCCCATTGAATGCATTAGCAGACGGGACTAATTGAGCTGATTTATGTCAGCGGAATCTGACACGCTGACATAAAATAAATGACTATCAGCATGAAAAACTGACTGTTGACATGCTTGCTGCTTCTCCCTAATTAGGAAGTATCCTGTGCGGTTACATTGGATAACTTTCGTGAGATAGCTCATAGGCCTGGAAAGTTTGATGAGAACTTAATTTGCTAATGGATTCATCCAATCAGATGGTTATATCTTTCAACTCCACATGGTGTTGAATTCTGATCGATGCACCACATTGTGCATTGGGTTCAGCCGATACACTTCGCTTCCACCCTCTATGACAATGATTAGAAAAAATGTTGTGAGTCATTGTTGAATCCTATGGAGTTTGTCAGATGTTTGCTTATCAAAAATGAATCTCACATTTCCCCAACCAAACCTTTTACATTGGAAAAAAATATGGAAAGTTACACACTGTGATTTACCTATTTTGCTTAAGTGCTGGATTGGGCAGAACTGTGATATGAACCAGAATCTAATAATAGAATACAATAGGGAGACTTGTCAGTGAAAAGATTCTGTTAAAGTAATCCAAACTCCCAGAAAGAGGAAGCGGACTGTCCATTTAGTTACCCTGGTGGTACAGCAGGTTGGCCTTTACTGCTGGAGCCTGGATTCAACTTCAACCCAGACTGACAGGATAAAAGTCCTCTCTCTCTGTTGTCTGCAGGGGCCCTTTCCAAAATGAATTTAAACAGTTCCAACCAAATTCCCAATGAATTCTTTGTGATGATGTAGAGTTCTTCACAATTCTAGCTAACATTTAACACATTGGGCAACATCATTTTCATTGAACAGGTCCAGAGAAATCAGTCGGTAAGATGTTTTCCTCATGAAAGAATTAGCTTGAGCAAGAACTGCAGGATTATAAATGGACTCTTTTGGTTTTCTTTGGGATTTCTTTGTTAGGATTATTTCACTGGTGTTTTAGTGTGTATGTCTGTGTATCTTGCCCAACAAATCAAAGCAAGAGCAGCGGTTTGTAGGATGCAAGTCCTTTAATTCATGGATGCCATTCGTGGTCTGCAAATTGTTTGTAAGAGGTTCACCCTCCTTCCTTACTATGAAATGTTTGATTATTTCACAAAGGGAGGTTAGGAGCTCCAGGAAAGTCAGGCCAAGCGGCAGACCACATTCTTCAAGTGCCAGATGTGTTTCCCAAATGACATGGTGGTCTTTAAGGTGACTTCCAAAAAACTATATGCGAATTCTGTTCCACTTCATTTTGTTGTGAGCATCAGCGCTCATACATGTGGAGCTGTGTCTCTTTTGTGGTAAGCTGCAAAGGAAGGCTTCAAAATGGAACTAACCATGCACAGAAGCGTTGCCAACTCGTTCTTGCTGAACTTAGGTTCTGGGTGCAATGCGATCATTTTCTATTAAGATGGTACGGTGGGAACTATTATTTCATATAAATGATATAAATAGGTGAAGCTCATCGCTTCTCCGCACTGCAAGTGACCAATTGCAGCCATGGATTGAGTGGAGGTCAGGTGTTTCTCCGCAGGAGGGAGGGAAGGATCTGAACGGTGAGTCATCCCCTCCCCCCCTGCCCCCACTGGCTTCTTTTGTGCACCTTCTTGCAGCCAGTTATAGAGCGGCATTGGCTAAGGTTTGAAGCAGGCCAGAAGTTGAGTGCCATTGGGAGACTCAAAGGAGGGGGAAGTGCTAATAAAGAAAACTATCGAACAAAATGCTGTATGCTTGTGGATCCTGAAGTGAAATTTGCCTTGCTAGGTGTTCACTGTAGCTCCTTGCCTGAATTATTAACAACCTGCCCTTGTGACTCAGGGAAAAGAGAAGGTAGAATTCCAACTCTTGGCAACTAGATTTTGTATTGACTGGAAAACAAGGCTACCATCCAGATAGGAAAAGTGAGCCCTTAAGGTTCAATCTGATTGTTACTCCTATGTATACATGACATTTTGGGATACATTGAGATCATCTTGGCAGATTCAGAGTTCTGATGCACAGTTTGATAAATCCTTCAATTGGAATATGTTTGGGATTCTCTTGGCATCCTGAAGCCAAGTATGTAGAATTTTCAATGGCACCAGTAGCATGTGGCTTGGTTCTAAAAACTACAAACCTGGCAGCATGCTGGCACAGCACTTGGGTGCTCTGGCCCCTCTGCACACTTGTGATTATGCTCATGGTGACTGTATCTTCCTGATATTGACCATGCCATTCTGGGGGACGGAGTGAATAGAAGCAAATGACTTCACAGAGAGGAAAAGTTGGGGAGAAGGAGAGAATGCTCTTTTCCACAGGTTGCTATCACGCACCTGCTAACAAAATCAGTGCTGAGAGAGACTTATAAGCAGGTCACTTGGCCACATCTCAGTCAAAGGACTCCAATTTCCAGGTTGCTCAGTATTTAACTGTCATTAACAGAAGATTTACAACTATGTATCTCTAACAAAGAGAAGCTAAAACTTAGTGGAGAAGTCATTTTCTTCATTGCATTATTCTGCTTTTACTTACTGTTCTCAACTACTTCTTGATCCTCCAGTCAGAATACTCTGTGCTCACATACTTAGGCCACAACATACTGTATTTGTGTTGCTGCATCAATAATGGAGTTGTAATTCCTGCGTGTCAGCTCCATCCTGCGATATCCCTTATTAAGCTAGATGCTACTATTGGTGTGGAGGGTGTTACACAGGAACAGTGAGTCTGCAAGTGACATTACTTACCCACAGTCCTTGGCAGCAAAAATATATCATGGCAACGGCAACCCAGGTGGCCTAAATAAATGAGCACAGAGCGCTGCAACTAGAAAAATAAGAAACAGCTGACAAGCATTCAAGTAATTAAGTGGAAAGACGGATAATATAATAATAGGAATGACTTCATTGCTGGGTTTAATTTTTGAATTTTCAGTTTTCAAACTGAACTCTTAGTTACTGTGAAAGCTGATTTGACGTTCTGTACGAACTCTATTGGATGGAACAGCTGGATTTATTATTGTTGATTTGTCTGTTTGAAAGCCCCTGAGCTGCACAAACAGCTTTGATACAAAAAGGAGCAGGAGGTCAGAGGATTTCTTTTCCATTTCTAGCCTTCTATCCAGGGACCATAGTTGACTCCAGAGAAAACAAAGTCCTACTTCAGACACAGAATTCTCATGTACTAAACCATTTCCAGTTGTATAGAATTCTCAATCCAAGGATCGCTTCCCTCCCCCCACCCCAGATTTGCTCCCCTCCTTTCCTGAAGGCGCTGGCAATCCTCTGGTACCCTGCGCAAGGGGCCTTTTTTCATGCATGAACCTAGACAGAAACTTTTGGTTGGTTATTCGATTGCGAAGGCATCATACATGAACCAGATTCTGCCGTTTTCCAACATTCACATACCCGCAGCGTCATCGCAGGAGTAGAAACCTTGGCTTTTTCCTCCCCTATGTATTCTGTGGATACTGATGGGACTACCACTGAGGCCAGTTAAAGTGCCACTGCTGTTGCGCTGGCTTATGTCACTGGCTTGTGTCAGCTGTGGGTAGCACTCTCGCCTCTGAGTCAGAGGTCCCACTCCAGTGCTGAAGTGGGAGGTGCCGTCTTTCAGATGAGATGTTAAACTGAGGCCTTGTTTTTGCTCTCAGGTGGATGTAAAAGATCCCATGGCACTAGTTCGAAGAAGAGCAGGGGAGTTCTCCTTGGTGTTCTGGCCAATATTTATCCCTCAATCAACATCACAAACAGATTGGCCCAAAAATTGATCCCGGTGCGCGAGAGTACGCACTGCGTACTCTCGCGTATTCCCTCTGCAATTGCCGGTTTTCTGCATGCACTGCGCATGTGCTGAAAACCGGCAATTGCTCTTTTGAAAAGGGGGCGGTTCCTCGGTGCATCGCGTGCGCGCTACAGGCTGCGCGCACGCTGTGCACTTCATGCTTTGGACGCGCAGGTAAGTACTGAAGATTTTAGAAATGTAAAAAGGAGGAGTAAGACCCACTTTTAACAAGGTAAGTAGTGAATTAAGTTTTTTTGAATTTTTTTTTACAGGTATATCTTTTTTAGAGACTTTAAAGACAGGTAAGTTTATTTTTATAACTTTTTAAAAGATTTAAAATTTTTTCAAAAATTTAATTTTTTATTTAAAATGGTTAATTTATTTAACTATACTTATTTTATTAATGTGATGGTTTTTTTTAAATTTAATTGAGGTTTAGCTGTTATTTTGGGGGGGTGTAAGATTCATAGATTTCACAGCCGTGCTGTGAAACTTATGAATGGAAGATGGTGTGCTGCCATTGGCTCTAACTGAGTCACGTGATCCCACAGCTCGCACGAATTCACTACGCCGGTGGGATACGCAAGCACTGCCCATCTGATGTCTGGAACATCAAGTTCGTGCGAGCTGGATCTGAAAAAGCACAAGCGAGGTGAGAGATCGCGGGGAAGGCTTACCCCCGCGGGAACAGAGCGAGATCAATTTCTGGGCTAATATCTGGTCATTATCACAGTGCTGTTTGTGGGAGCTTGCTGTGCGCAAATTGGCTGCCGCATTTCCTACATTACAACAGTGACTACACTTCAAAAGTACTTCATTGGCTTTAAAGCACTTTACAACGCCTGAGGTCCTGAAAGGCACTAGAGAAATGCAAGTCTTTCTTTTGACCTCAGCCCAGACCAGCGATTGAACCTGTAATCCAAGATGGCTCCTGGGCTGGCAACTCCTTTCTGAGCTGCTCTTCCTTTCAACTGTATCCTTGGTCATCTATTGCCGTCCTTTGCCCTTTCTTTCCCCAATCTCCTTTCTTCCACTGCTTAAGATACCCTGGCTCTGATAGTGAAGGCATTTCAGCCCAAACTACAAGTTTAAACCTACCCCTGCAGAGTCCACTGCCCATCCCCCGACCCTGTGTGTCTTTGGTCTCACTGAGCTCTTTCAACTGCTGGAACTCTGCTGAAACTTGACTTCCATCACCTGGATTCCTCTGCCAACAGGACTACGCTGCTCTACTGACTACACTGTTTGACTCAGCTGCTGTGTCTCTGCTCTGCTATTCAGTCACTTCAAGTCTTAAGCTGCTGAATTCTTTTCTCAAAGTGGTTTCTGATCTCCTGACCTTCTCTGGACATCTAGACTACGTTTCTGCTTTGAACAACACTGGATTACAATACTACGCTTCTGCACTGGACTACACTGGATTACACTGTAAGACTTACCTGCTGTGTCTCTAACTCTGCTGCTAAAAGATTTTTTAAAATAACTTTTAAACTGTGACTGTCTCCCTGCTGAACTGGTTCTATTGGTTATTCAGCTTTGTTGGCTTCTGGCGAGCAGCTGCTGTTTCACTTGCTGTCCAGTGACTCGTTCTACTGGTTTTTCAGCTTTGCTGGTCACCGGCTGTGGTTTTACCTTTTCTCCGCCGCTTTGATGTACGGTGACCTCCAACTTGCGTCAATTTCATCATCATCTTTCTGCACTGCTGCCAACTCTCATTCCTACGCAACACCCTCCATCCTCGAACTCTCTACCCTTCAAATAGCTTCTGGACTTCACTCCCCTGCTACAACTGTCTCTGAATTTGATCAGCGGTTCGTCAATGCTCTGTGCCGGCTCCATCCTGCTTACATCAGCTTTGTCCCTCCAAGGGACCTCTGACTTTGACCCTTGTCTCCCTACTATTGTCTCCAACCTATTCCCTGCTACCAGGAAATATGCATCCCATTAATTACTACATAACCAGGCCTGTGTAACCTGAACTTTTCCCGTGTCTGTTCGTGTGCGCACTTTGGCTGCCGCTCCAGACCCGAGCCGTTCATTTTTTTTCCACTTTTTTTCTCCCACTGTTCCTTTTCTCTCTATCCCTCCCTGACCGCTCTCTCCTGTCGTCATGCCTCCTTTCATCTCTCCTCCTCTCGGATACTCTGCCCTCCCAAATCCCTACCCCAACCCCTCATTACTCTTCGACCTTCCTACCCTCCTGCTGCTGTCCCAGGCTTGACTTCCTCTTAGATAAGCCTACAGCTTCCCTCTGTGCCTCTCTTGGCATCCTACGAAGGGCCCATCGAGGCACTCGTCGCTGCCGCCTTACGAGCAGCAACCCCAACTGTCCCATCCTACTCTCTCGCCGACCTTCCCGTCCAGCGCGCCCACTGGGGGCTAATCTTGCCAATCTCCTCCCCGTCCAACACACCCCCCCCCCCAGCGCTGACCCTGTGGACGCTGACAGTGGGGCAGCCATCACCGACCCTCTCCGCATCTCCCTCCAGAATATTTGTTCACTTGCGAACAAGGCCCTTGCCATCCATGAGCTTATCGTGGATGATTGCATCGACATCATGGCCCTGACGGAAACTTGGTTGAGGGCTGATGACACCTTACCCTTAAATGAAGCTTCCCTGCCTGGCTATACCTTCCACCACTTGCCCCGCTCAGACCGCTGTGGTGGCGGTGTGGCTCTCATCACCAAATCACACCTTGGTCTGGCCCCCTACTCCTCCGACACTTTCTCCTCCTTTTGAGCATCTCACCTTATTCAACCCCTCTCACCTCTCATTTAAAATTCTCATTCTCTACTGCCCACCCAAGTACCATAAAAATGTTGTTACTGAGATATCTTCACTGCTTTCCTCCCTCAGCCTCTGCACTGAGCGGCTTCTCATCCTCGGTGATTTCAACCTCCATCTCAATTCATCATGCTCTCTCTCCTGAGTTCACTAGCCTCCTATCCTCCCTTAATGTCTCCCTCCATGTAAACTCCCCAACTCATATTCACGGCCACCCCCTCAACCTTGCCACCTCTTGTGGCCTCGCTACTCCCATCGTGTCTTAAGGCCATCTCTGACCACTTCCTCGTATCGCTCTCCAACCACATTCCCCCACCTCCCCAACCCTATTTCCTTCCGTGTCCGCCCCTGGAAAAAACTCTCTCCCAACTCTCTTACGAAATCCCAACTGACCAGCCTTTGGCCCTCCATTCACCATGACATTTCTGCAGCTACCGATCTGCTCAACCACACCCTCGCTACCACCTTTGATGCCCTAGTCCCTATTAAAACAATTACTCTCTCTCACCCTGGCCGTTCCACCTACTATGGCCCTCATCTTTGCTCCCTTAAGTCCAAGGGACGCAGACTTGAATGGATATGGCAGACAACTGGTTTAGCCATTCACAGCCAGATCTGGCTGGACCACATAAAGCATTATCGGGTCCTGCTCTCATCTGCCAAAATTGCTCCCTGTTCCAGAATCATTCTGGAATGCAAAGATAAACCCCAGCTCCTATTCTCTACTGCTAACCGTCTTCTTAAACCCCTCTCCCCTCCACCCTCACCTCCGACAACAAGTGTGAGGAGCTCATGGACTTCTTTGTCTCTAAGATTGAGACCATCCATTCAGCTGCCTCTGCCACTTCCCTTCCTTCCCCTAGGCCACTGGGCCAAACTTCCTCTAAGGTTCCCCCTTGCCCTAGCCCTGAACTCACATCTTTCTCCAATTTCTCTCCGATCTCCCTTCATGACCTCTCCGTGCTCATCTTATCCATGAGACCCACTTCCTGCACCCTCGACCCTATTCCCACCAAACTGCTGACCACCCAACTTCCTTTTCTGGCTCCCATGTTAGCTGACATTGTTAACGGTTCTCTCTCCTCAGGTACTGTCCCCCTCTCCCTCAAATCTGCTATCATCACCCCTCTCCTTAAAAAACCAACCCTTGATCCCTCCGTCCTTGCAAACAACCCCTCATCTCCACCCTCCCTTTCCTCTCCAAAGTTCTTGAACATGTTGTCATCTCCCAAATCCGTGCCCATCTTTCCCGCAACTCCCATGTTTGAATCCGTCCAATCAGGTTTCCGCCCCTGCCACAGTACCGAAACAGTTCTCATCAAAGTCACAAATGACATCCTTTGTGACTGCGACAAAGGTAAACTATCCCTCCTCGTCCTTCTTGACTTGTCTGCAGCCTTTGACACGGTTGACCACTCCATCCTCCTCCAGCGCCTCTCCACCGTCGTCCAGTTGGGTGGGACTGCACTCGCCTGGTTCCATTCGTTTCTATCTAATCGTAGCCAGAGAATCACCTGCAATGGCTTCTCTTCCCGCTCCTGCATCATTACCTCTGGTGTCCCCCAAGGATCTATCCTTGGCCCCTCCTATTTCTCATCTATATGTTGCCGCTTGGTGACATCATCCGAAAACACAGAGTCAGTTTCCACATGTACGCTGACTGACACCCAGCTCTGCCTCACCACCACTTCTCTCGACCCCTCCACGGTCTCTAAATTGTCAGACTGCTTGTCCGACATCCAGTTCTGGATGAGCAGAAATTTTCTCCAGTTAAATATTGGGAAGACCGAAGCCATTGTTTTCGGTCCCCGCCACAAACCCCGTTCCCTAGCCACTGACTCCATCCCTCTCCCTAACATTTGTCTGAGGCTGAACCACACTGTACGCAATCTTGGTGTCATATTTGACCCTGAAATGAGCATATCTGCAGCATAACTAAGACCGCCTATTTCCACCTTTGTAACATCGCCTCTCTCCGTCCTTGCCTCAACTCATCCGCTGCTGAAACCCTCATCCATGCCTTTGTTACCTCTAGACTTGACTATTCCAACGCACTCCTGGCTGGCCTCCCACGTTCTACTCTACGTAAACTTGAGGTCATCCAAAACTCGGCTGCCCATGCCCTAACTCGCACCAAGTCCTGTTCACCCATCACCCCTGTGCTCGCTGACCTACATTGGCACCCGGTTAAGCAGCGCCTCGATTTCAAAACTCTCATCCTTGTTTTCAAATCCCTCCATGGTCTCGCCGCTCCCTATCTCTGAAATCTCCTCCAGTCCACAACCCCCCGAGATATCTGCGCTCCTCTAATTCTGCCCTCTTGAGCATCCCTGATTATAATCGCTCAAACATTGGTGGCCGTGCCTTCTGTTGCCTCGGCCCTAAGCTCTGGAATTCCCTCCCTAAACCTCTCCGCCTCTCTACCTCTCTTTCCTCCTTTAAGACGCTCCTTAAAACCTACCTCTTTGACCAAGCTTTTGGTCACCTGCCCTAATTTATCCTTATGTGGCTCGGTGTCAAATTTTTTGTCTTATACTCCTGTGAAGCGCCTTGGAACGTTTTACTACGTTAAAGGCGCTATATAAATACAAGTTGTTGTTGTTGGAATCTTCCTGGGATTGTGTAGCTCGTGCCTCAGTAGAGGTACATTCACTCACTGAACCAAGCAGTAAAACTCTGAAGATTACACTGAATTATAAATTCATGATCAAAGTATAACATATTTTCCCTTTAATATTTTAGTAATATGCTATTTTGCCAATTTTAACTCCTTCCCTTCTCTCCTAAAGACATTGATGTTTTGCTGGGGTACAGTTCCACAGGTGCCAGTTACCAACTGGTACTTTGTCCATGTGGCCAAAATGCATGTGGCAATGAATGGAGACAGGCTACTCGACTGCAGGGGGCCATCAGAGCTGAGACCCAGTCCAGTCCTCACTGACAACAGCTGAGTGCTTTCAGCAGAGGTCACTGGACAGTGATCAGAGAGAAGCGTGGTAGATTTTTACATCCCTAATCAATAGAGAAGTGTTGAATTTTACTTCCCTACCAATTCCCTAGCTGAGATCAGTTAACTCAGTACCTGGAATCCTTCTAGATGGGCTCACTTGGTGGATCTAGCAAGTGATTAAATGGCTACATCACAAAATAAATTTGCACATTGGTTACTTCTGTCAGTAGTTTATCAGAAATTTGCATCTAAGCTTAACAGTTCTCTGCAATGTAGTTCTGCATCAGCCCAAATTAATTTCTACTGGAGTCATTTCTGAATCGGTTTAGTCTGTCTTATGCAGCTGCTTCCCAGTTTGCCTATTTGTGACGGGATGATTTTTGGATTGAGATGGTGAATGTGGCTGGTTGATTCTAGAGGAGGTTTTATCTCCATTGAGAGATTGCTGGCAGGCTCAGCACTGGGAACAGCCAGATTTGAATGAGACATTGCTTCCTCCAGCAGGAGATTGCGTGCTGCAGCCGATGCTTTATCTACTGCGGTGCACAATAATCTGATGTGACTGCATAATTCTTGAGAAAGAAATTGGTAGGACGAGATGCAATTGATAATTCAGTGTCATGATCACACCCTGATTCTAAACATGGTAAAGTGGCCTGTAGGACATCTTGCTGTGACATGACTGGCTTTTTAAACCCAGCTTCACCATGTTTTTACCTCATTATTTTGGAATGTGGATATGAATACCTCCAGAAATCTGATGTTGCAGGTCAGAAAAATGAAGTTGTGCGCTAGTGTTTGGATTCGATTACGCTCTCCGTGCTTTGCTCCCCTCCCAACTACCGAAATCTCATTCAGTCCTTGTCATTCCGTGTCACTCGATGCAGCATTTTTACAGATTGTTGGTTACTCCAAGTCTCCAAAACTTCAAACGTAAAGCAGCAGTAAAAAGTGATTGATGGTCCTGCAGCACCCCGTCCTCACATTGTACCGCAGGTGGTAGGCCCTGGGTCCACCTCGTTCAGATCTTGACCTCCCCATCTCAGCTGGACGCCTGAATCGAGGAAGCGAGAAGCACTGCCAGATATTTGGGAGCCAGCCTCTTGTATTGGTTACACATTCAAAGGAATGGGGTAGAAGAGATCAGAAGCAGAGAGAAATAAAAATACAGGAGGGTAAATTAATTTTAAAAAGGCATGAAAACTGTTCTCAGATTCTGCCCAAATCAATTCTGTTATCCACAGAAGATAAACTATTTTTGAAATTGGTATTTATGCAGTTACTTTGTGATAATCAAGTATCTTTTCTTTGCATTATGTGTTTGCTGGAACTCTTCCAGCTGGATTTCTTACAGTATTTACTAACTCTTTGATTTATATTGTAAGCCTGATCCTCCTATCCTTTCTCTAATTTTAACCTTCCCAGAAAGCAGTGAGTCATAATGGCTTTGCCCTGACTCAGACTGCAACACCCACGTCCAATAGCACTCCTCAAGCCACTGACTGTAATTTTTGTAGCCTTTATTTTTTAACCACTTAGTGCACACGAGCAGTGATAACCTCAGCCGAGCAGAAGCTGCCGGGCCTGCCAAAAGCTTGCACCGATGGCCGTCTGATTCTTTTTCTCAATGGTGTGGAAGAGTGTTTTACTATATTGAAGCACAGTCAAGATGCAGAACAAGGCACTGGACAGCTGCCAAGATTTTGTATGCCTGCCTTCAGAGGTCTTTGTGGCTTATGACTGAGTCATTGGAAAATGTGAATGAATTCTGTCGATGGCACTCTTTGTTTGATAAATAGCACCAATATCTACTTAAGTATGTTGAATTGGGGGAGTCATTTTTTTGTAGGTAACCTCAATAAGTGGCCAAGACAAGCCACACATTTCCTCAGCAACATATTCAACATTCTTCATCAGACCACACTGGCATGTTGGAAGCAGCACAAAATGGAATCCTTTTAGCAGCCTTCAAGACCTGCACATATTACATACCGTTCATCAAACGACCTTTAATTTCACCAGCTTTGCAGTCATTTGCAAGACATATGTTTTATTTCAAAATATAATTTTGTCATTTGTACTTTATGAATGTGTGCGAAAATAATCCACTGACTGCTTTGAATTTTTGGGGGAAAGTGCTGGAATATAATGAGATTTTTGACAGTTGCTCTTCATGCTCACTGGTAAAGCATATATACTGTTGTGTTCTGCACTTGACAGCATTTCAAAGTAAATTAAAGTTATAGCTGTCACAGCCTAAGTTGTGATCTCAACGTTGAGAGTAATGTGTCCTAGTTTTAGATTGTACTTGTTTTTTGATTCAGATTCAGGGAGCTGTCTTGGTTGAAGAGGCAACTCATGCACTGAATGACACCTGCAAGTGCTTTGAAAACATGATCCATGGTTGGTGTGGGAAGATGTGATCGGAACTATAATAGTTATCGCTGTGTATCCCATTTCACACTTGACATTTGATAAAATGGAGGCGTGCTACTTTCCGACTTCATTCAGGTCTAAAACCGTACTTTTTTCTTGTTTTTGTTTCCTCTTGTTGACAGTACAGTGAGCAAGTAAGAATCCTCTTCCTCGCCTCCCCCTCCTTTCCTCAGTCAGTCGAGTATTGGATTCCCGTTCAAAAGACCTCCTCAATCTGAGTTACCAGCTCATGATTTTGATGAATGGTCTTGCTTTCTTTGTACTGGCTGTGCTTCACTGTGTTCCTGGGGCAGACAGAAATACCTTGTAGTGGCAGAACATGTCAACTAGGAGGAAAGAATGTTCAGAATCATTCCCTTCCCACGAAGTGTATCTGTTAAAATTTCCACAATTTCAACAGCAGTGAAACTAATGCTATTTTGGTTTCCCCCAGCACCTATGGGCACAGCTTCCATCAACCCCTCCGGTTATCCGCTCCGGCTGGAATCAGGTAATGCAGAACCTGTTTGGCTTGACCCTGAGCTGATCCATATGCCTCACATTTGTTCAGTCACCAGGACTGCTTTTTCTCATCTCCGGACCACTACCTGCTTATGCTTCTGCCTACACTGCCAAAAGCCTCTTTTTTTTTATTCGTTCACGGGATGTGGGCGTCGCTGGCAAAGCCGGCATTTATTGCCCATCTCTACTTGCCCTTGAGAAGGAGTTCTTGAACCGCTGCAGTCCGTGTGGTAATTGATGCTTTCTCATTGAGTGGATTGATTTCTTAAATGCCCTTCTCATCAGCCTTCACATCTCCATCTTTCCCAAACTCCATTTAATCCAAAACTATGTGGTCCATGTCCTCTCCAACAGAAATTCCAGAAGAGAGGGTTTTTAAAAGGTGGAGAGGGAGGTAGAAAGGTATGGAGTTCCAGGGAGTAGAGCTGAGATTGTGGAAGACTCTGTCACTGCAGATAGAATGGGGGTGGGGGGGGTGGTGGTGCGAGGGTGGTTGGGGGGGGCGGTTGTAGAGGAGGCCAGAGTTGGAGAAGATTGCAGAGGTAGGATGGTGTGCGGCCATGGAGGGATTTGCAGATGAGGGCGAAGATTTTGAATCCATTGGGAGATGGCCAGCCAGTGTAGGACAAGGGTGAAGTGCACTTAATGGAGGACAGGATGGTGTTGGCAGAGTTTTCAATGATTTGTAGTTGATGGAAGGTGGAGGTTGAGAGACTGGCAAGGAGGGAATTGAGAAGTTGAATCCAGAGCTGATGAAAGCATGGATAAGGGTTTCAGTGGCAGGTAAAGTAGGACCATAGGTGAACAGTGATAAAGAGGTGGAAGTAAGTGGTCTTGATCATGGACAGGATATGGTATTTGTAGTTCACATCTTGGTTGAACAGAGGTTATGTGCAGCCTGATTCAGCCTGAGTGAGCAGCCACAAAGATGACTAGAGTGATGGGTTTGGAGCTTTTGGTGGGTGCTGAAAATGTTGGCTTTGGTCTTTCCAATGTTTATTTGTTGTTTGTCTTATCGTATATTGTATAGTTTAAGGCTTAAGCTGATTATCATCAAAATGCATATTAAAACATGTTAATCCCTCAAAGAGAGGCTTGAAAAATTGAATCAAACACCATACTAGATCAAAACTCCCTTAATTTGTATTTGTATTTATTAGATTATTTGAACATTTCTGCTGCAACATGTTGATTTTAGCCCTTTGTATCTGGTTTTCAAGTTGAGAGATATGGTAACTCCCAACTAGTCCTGTGCACTTTCCTGGAGGCAGACTGGATCAAACTCTCCTCCCCCACCTTGCGCCCATCAACACTTCAATTACCCACCAAGGAAGAATGCATTAAATAATGTGGGAGGAGGAAGAACCCAGCGATAGCGATCCATCCATAGCTAGGAAAGGGCACAACCCCAACCAACAGGAGCATTAGCTGTTTGAGAAAGGACCCCTTGCCCACACCAGTATGGGTGAATAACAGATCTCTCCCGTCAGCACTGTACAATCAAAATATACAATTGCTCGAGAAAAGTAAGCATCTCTGTGAAAACTCTTGAAAAAAAGTTACCTCTGGGGGAAAAAGATAAATTTCTTCTGAAATATTAAGACAGATACTGAAGAAATACTGAGGAAAAAACCAGATTCTGAGTCAATATTGGCTTTTGCTCGTGCGAAGGCAGTTCCACTGGTTTGACCATTTAACCTCGGTGTGTTCAGAGGCCACAGCCATCGCAGGCAATAGATCCGTTTTTTTATTCTGTCGTTCCTTGTCTTTATCATTCAACGATGAAGTGTACCAGTTAGTTTTGAAATTCATCAGCCAAATATAAGTTGTTGATGATAGAACCCATTCAAGACCAGAAGAGACACAACCAAGAGTAACATAATCCTAATGGTGCCATGACAGCTGCCAAAATCACCGGCCCTCGTCTTTACGGTTTCCGTAGCCGTAATGCATTTATTCATCGTATATTGGTTTCAACCAGGAAAGTTATTGTACTCCAGACCTTAGTCACTGAAGCCTCCCACCTCATCAGGCATAAGGATGCACAGTCTTTTAAACCCATATTATTTGCCCAGAGTGGTGTTATAGTTTTACTACTTTCAACCTTTACTACTTCCATTTTTCAAGCAAGCAACTCACTAGCTAGACAAGGAAAAGATGATACACAGTGTGGATGGTAGAAACAACCTTGCCTTCTAAGTGGAAAGGACCAGGGACCTCAGAAAGTTCTCACATTTTTTTAATATCCTGTGCAGAAATAATACCGGATTCATCAAATGCTCGACAGTGCTTAAAAAAATTGTTAGAAAGCATTCACCATAATTAAGTAGAGAGGAAGTTAATTCAAACGCATTTGTGAAGTTGCAGTACAGTTTTATTAGACAGTATGTACAGTTGAATAAATTGACATACTGATGATGTTGTTAAAGGTTTGTGGGTCAGGATAATGTGGTAGTGTCTCTCAGGTCCAAGAGTCTGGTTGCACCAGAGATCTCACAAGGTTGGGCCGTTGCTCTGCATGGGACTTTCACAAGACAAATATACATATAAATACTTGATAATTTGTGAATGCATTAGGAACATAGGAACAGGAGTAGGCCATTTAGCGCCTTGAATGAATTCTGCTATTCAGTTAGATCATAGCAGATCTGTACTTGAACTCCATGTACCTGCCTTTGATCCATAGCCCTTGATACTCTTTTAGCTAAATTGGACTATGTAGTGCCTGCTTTTTGGGCGCTACGTGGCCTCCTAACGCCGAAAATGGGTTCCGAGATGCGCGCGCACAAAGTGTGGCAGATGCCATCTTGGTAAAGGGGTTTGCGCGCACACCTAACGACTGCTGGCAGCTTGCAGAGCAGAAAGATTATGACGTCAATCAGTGTGCAATGTTGATTTGACGCCAGCGCTGTAATTTATGAACTCCAAATTCCAGCTTACGCCCTGTCTTACAGCTGAACACAACGTTAAACGAAATGAATGACACTATTTAGAGGGATCATGAACTACTTATAGATTATTGCTGGATTATTTCTTCTGGTTGCAGGTGCAATTGTACACGTATTTGGAGCCTTCCTATACTTGGCTAAAGTTCAAATAGTCTGCAGAGAGTGCTGAAGTACTTTTTTGTTGATTTAAAAGCTTGTGCTGAAACAAGTTGCTTCCAGACATGGGTGGCATGATAGGGCTTCCCCTTGGAATTGAGCATGACCGGGAGAATGAAAAGAGGCCACGCAGAGCGGGACAAGCTGCCAGAAAGGGGAGGACGGGGAGAAGGGCTCTCAGCAGGAGGCCATATCCGCCGAGGGTCTTTAGGGAACAATTCTCTTACCTCAACTTAAATGAGGACCAATGCTTGAGACGCCTTCGCTTCACTAAAGAGGTTGTGACTGAAATCTGGCAACTGCTGCAGCCACAATAGCAACCTCAAAGCAGGAGAAGGACAGCATTGCCTGTGGCTGTCAATGTGACCAGGGCTCTTAACTTTTATACATCTGGCTCGTTACAGACTGCTGCTGGAGATATAAGCAACATCTCGCAGTTTGCAGTACACTGCTACATAAGGGAGGTCACTGAGGCTCTCTATACATAGAGAGACAGCTTCATCTCATTCCCTCTTGCCAGAGTCAAGCAGGCAAGCAATCATGAGGGTTTACACGAATTGCAGGCTTCCCCATGGTGCAAGGTGCCCTCGACTGCACGCACATTGCTTTGCATGCACCTCACGTGAATTCAGTCATTTTCATGAACCGAAAGGGATTCCACTCCGTCAATGTGCAGCTGGTGTGTGACCACAGGTAGCTCACCATGCAGGTGAATGCCCGTTATCCTGGCAGTAGTCATGATACCTTCATTCTGCGGCAGTCCTCTGTGCCACTTGTATTTAAACCACCACGGCAAGTCAGAGGCTGCCTACTAGACAACAAGGGTTATCCACTCATGACATGGCTCATGGCTCTGGTCCAGAACCCATGCATATGTGCACAGCAGGCCCACAATGAGAGCCATGCTGCCACAATGAACATTATAGAACACACCAGCGACGTCCTTAAGCAATGCTTCCGCTGCCCGGACTGCTTTGGAGGAGCCCTGCAGTACTCCGCTGAGCGGGTATCAAGATTTGTAGTAGTATGCTGCATGCTGCACAACCTGGCCATTATGCAAGAGCAGCCCTTGCCACCACCTATCAGGCGAGAAGCTGAAGAGCAGGAGCATGAGGAAGAGAAGGAGGAAGTGGAGGAGGAGGATGTGGAACAGCAAGTGGAGGAACATGAAGAGGAAGGGAGGATACAACGTAGGCAGCCCCTTTCTGCCCTGGCTATACTTGATGAAATAATTAATGAGCGATACCAGTAACCTTAACCACACCTCCCCATTCACCAACAGTCCCACGCTCCTTACCTTTCCTCTATCACTGACCATCACATCATCCTCTTTCCGACAACACAAAAATAAAAACCACCAGAAAATGCACATTTAAATCCCTTTTTATAAATTTAATCATGACACAATGCATAAAAAATAATCTAATCACGCTTGTGCATTCCCTTAGTGGCTGTCTTCCGTGTGCCTTTGCCTATCCTAATGCTGCTATGAGGTGCTTCCCAATGGCTGCAGCGTGGATGGTGGAAGGCTGCTGACCTTCAATTGAGGAGACTACTGATGGCCTTGGAGGGCGATCTCGAGCATGTCTGGGCTGCAGCAGTCTGGGCTGGCCGGCTGGCCGGCTGACCGGCAACAGCAAGAACACTGACAGAGTGGCAGGGGTGGGAGCAGGAATGCTGTCATCCTGAGAGAATATAGCAGGTTCATGCTCCATGGAGCCACTGACACTCCCCGGGGCGGTTCCTCAGCAATCCTACTGATCTGTTGGGGAGCAGATTGATGGACTGCTGTGACGCACTGGAAGCCCATTTGAACAATGGTATCCAGAGTCGTGATGGCAGCAGTCTGAGCTTCCACAGCAGTACTCAGACCTTTGATGGAAGCTGTTTGTGCTGCAGTGAAAGCTGTGACATTGGCCATCAGATGCTGCATCATGGTGGGTTCCACAGGTGTGCTGATGGAGATGACCACCTGTTCCATGTTGGAAAGGATGAGCTCCAAGGTCTGCGCAAAGCCCTGCGTCAAGTTGGTGCTGGACTGCTCCGTGCTTCTTGACATTGAGTGCAGGCTTTCCAGTGCACCAATCATTTGGTTATGTACACCCATCAGCCTTCTTCTGTAGCCTGGCCCATCGAAGTCCTCATCAGGCGAGCTGGTACCCGCGCTATCCTTTCTGCCCGCCCTGGCTCCTGCGCACTTGTGCCCGGTGTCTCACCGCATACAGATCCTCCCTCTATCCTAGCCTCTAAAATACGCACAATGGCAGTCTCTGAATTGATGGCTTTGAGTGTAAGATCGAGTGACGGTGTCTCTTCATCTTCACTGTCTTCTTCCTCTTCCTCTACTGACTGGGAAGTTTCAAGTTCTTGGTTATCTGAAATGAAAAAGGGACAAGGGTTGGGTTGTGGTGAGGGGAGAGGAGAAAGTAAGAAGTGCACGCTTACACCATCTGTAGCTTGTGAGCCAAAGAGATTGTGGGATGAGAGAAGGAGGGTTAGGTATGCAGATACCCTCATTATCGATCCCTTCAGCCCCACCAGTGGCCATGGCCTCAGCAATGCCCCTTCCCATGATGGCCAGCACTTTCTCCTCCATGGGAGTTAAAACATGCAGCTGCGCTTGTCCACCTCTAGTTCTTTGCTGCTGCCTGCTGTTATGCGCCACTTTCTTGTGCAAGAAAGAGGAAAGTGTGTCAGTGAGTGTCGTGCAATATGTTTGGGTGATGTGGCTGTCATGGTTACATAGATACATACAACAGTACAGCACAGTACAGGCCCTTCGGCCCTCGATGTTGTGCCGAGCATTGTCCGAGACCAAGATCAAGCTATCACACTCCCTATCACTCTGGTGTGCTCCATGTGCTTATCCAATAACCGCTTGAAAGCTCCTAAAGTGTCCGACTCCACTATCACAGCAGGCAGTCCATTCCACACCCCAACCACTCTCTGAGTAAAGAATCTACCTCGGACATCCCTTCTATATCTCCCCCCATGCACCTTATAGTTATGCCCCCTTGTAACAGCTGCCTCTAACCGAGGAAATAGTCTCTGAACATCCACTCTATCTATCCCCCTCATCATCTTATAAACCTCTATTAAGTCGCCTCTCATCCTCCTCCGCTCTAAAGAGAAAAGCCCCAACTCCCTCAATCTTTCCTCATAAGACCTCCCCCCCAAACCAGGCAGCATCCTGGTAAATCTCCTTTGCACTCTTTCCAATGCTTCCACGTCCTTCCTATAGTGAGGTGACCAGAACTGCACACAATATTCCAAATGTGGTCTCACCAAGGTCCTGTACAGTTGCAGCATAACCTCACGGTTCTTAAACTCAAACCCTCTGTTAATAAACGCCAACACACCATAGGCCTTCTTTACTGCTCTATCCACTTGAGTGGCAACCTTCAGAGATCTGTGGATATGAACCCCCAGATCCCTCTGCTCCTCCACGTTCCTCAGAACCCTGCCGTTGACCCTGTAATCCTTATTCAAATTTGCCCTACCAAAATGAATCACCTCGCACTTATCAGGGTTAAATTCCATCTGCCATTTTTCGGCCCAGCTCTGCATCCTATCAATGTCTCTTTGCAGCCTACAACAGCCCTCCACCTCATCCACTGCTCCACCAATCTTGGTGTCATCAGCAAATTTACTGATCCACCCTTCAGTCCCCTCCTCCAAGTCATTGATAAAAATCACAAACAGCAGAGGACCCAGCACCGACCCCTGTGGCACACCGCTGGTAACTGGTCTCCAGTCCGAAAATGTTCCATCCACCACCACCCTCTGCCTTCTATGAGATAGCCAGTTACTTATCCAATCGGCCAAATTTCCCTCTATCCCACAACTCCTTACTTTCTTCATGAGCCGACCATGGGGAACCTTATCAAACGCCTTACTAAAATCCATGTATACGACATCAACTGCTCTACCTTCATCTACACACTTAGTTACCTCCTCAAAGAATTCAATCAAATTTGTTAGGCAAGACTTACCCTTCACGAATCCGTGTTGACTATCCCTGATTAAGTTGCCCCTTTCCAAATGGTCATAAATCCTATCCCTCAGGACCTTTTCCATTATCTTACCAACCACCGAAGTAAGACTAACCGGCCTATAATTACCAGGGTCATTCCTATTTCCTTTCTTGAAGAGAGGAACAACATTCGCCACTCTCCAGTCCTCTGGCACCATTCCCGTGGACAGTGAGGACCCAAAGATCAAAGCCAGAGGCTCTGCAATCTCCTCCCTTGCCTCCCAAAGAATCCTAGGATATATCCCATCTGGCCCATCTGTTGAATGGTTGCCTGTGTGTGAGCTGTGAGTTGTGGGTGTGAGGCTTTCAACAGTGCTAAGTGTGTGAGGGTGAGGTAAAGCATATGAATTTTAAGGTTGAGTACTGATTGATAGAGATTGTTGGTAGGTCGGTGATGGGGGCGTAGTGAATTGAATAGTGGATGAGGCTAGTGATGCAGTAGGTAGGATATGCCATTTGAAGATGAACTCACTCACCTTGACAACTCTTCAGATCATTAAAATTCTTCTTGCACTGCATCCTTGTTCTTGGAGCAACACTCCTGGCATTGATCTCCGCCGTTACTTGTTCCCACTGCGTCCTGAGCATGCGTCTGGAGGGCCTCCTGCCCCCCCCCCCCCCCCCCCTGCGGATAAGTGATGTCTCTCCTTTCCACCTCTTCCACCAAGACCTCCAGTGCAGTGTCTGAAAACCTTGGTGCTCGCTCTCTCGCATGTTTAGCCATTGCTCAAAGTATCAGCGCACAGATTGACTTTTGAAAAAACTCCCATCCCTTCTTGCAGCCACAATGCCCCTCCCCTTTAAGAGGTGCAGGCTGCCTTTAACTAGCGCTAGCCACTCGTGATATCAGGCCCCTTGCTGATGCGTGCAGCCAATGAACAGCGCAAGGAGCACTGGCTGCCCGCAGCAGTCATTTAAAAAAGCAGGCAGCACCAATTTACTGTGCTGCCTGCAACGCAAGAAACGGGCGCGTGTTAATCATGTGTCTCCATGCCTGTTTTCGGGGGTTATCCAATTTAACCCCTACCTATCTCAGTCTTGAAAATGTCAATTGATTCAGCCTCCACGGCCTTTTGGGGAAACGAGTTCCAGATTTTTACTACACTTTGTGTAACAAAATGCTTCCTGATTTCACTTCTAAATGGTCTAGCTCTAATTTAAAGATTATGCCCTCTTGTTCTGGATTCCCCCACCAGAGGAAATAGTTTCTCTGTATCTACCCAATTGGATCCTGAATCATTTTAATACCTTTATTAGATCACCCCTCAGCCTTCTAAACTCAAGGGAATATAGGCCAAGTTTATGCAACTTATCCTCATAATTTAACCCTTTAAGCTCTGGTAACACTGGTGAATTTGAGCTGTCTTCCCCTCCAAGGCTAATTTACCTTTCCTGAGGTTTGGTGCCCAAAACTGAGCACCGTACTCCAGATAGAGTCTGACCAAGACTCTATACAACTGACGTATCACATCCTCACTTTTGTATTGCAACCCCCTTAAGATAAAGCCAACATTCCATTAACCTTTTTGTACTTTTGCACTAACTTTTCGTGATTTGTGTACATAGACAACTAAATCCCTTTGCTCTTCCACAGCTCCTAGTCTCCACCATTAAAAAATATCCTGATTTGTCATTCTCAGATCCAAAGTTAATGACCTCACACTTTCCCACATTGAACTCCATCTGCCATAGCTTTGCCCAATCACTTAGTCTGTCTATGTCCCTTTGTAACTGTGTTAGTGCACACTTGGCTATACAACTCTATTCCTTTATTCAAGTCAGTGATGTCTATGGTGAAAAGCTGAGGTTCCAGTGTGCCTGGGGTACACCACTTGTCACATAATTACAGGACCAATTCCCCAGTGTTGTGCTTGGGGAGCGGCCCATAAGAATTAGGAGCAGGAGTAGGGCATACGGCCCTTTGTGCCTGCTTCACCATTCAATAAGATCATGGCTAATCTTCGACCTCAAGTCTACTTTCCCGCCCGATCCCCATATCCCTTGATTCCCCTAGAGTCCAAAAATCTATCTCAGCCTTGAATATATTCAATGACTCAGCATCCACAACCCTTTGGGGTAGAGAATTCCAAAGATTCACAACCCTCTGAGTGAAAAAATTCCTCCTCATCTCAGACATCTTATCCTGAGACTATGCCCCGTAGTTCTAGACTCTTTCCATTCCCCTCAGAATCTTATATGTTTCAATGAGATCACCTTTCATTCTTCTAAACTCCAGAGAGTATAGGCCCAATCTACTCAATCTCTCCTCATAGGACAACCCTCTCATCCCAGGGATCAAACTAGTGAACCTTTATCGCACCGCCTCTAAGGCATGTATCTCCTTTCTCAGATAAGGAGACTAAAACTGTGCACAGTACTCCAGGTGTGGTCTCACCAAAGCTCTGTACAATTGTAGTAAGACTTCCTTACTCTTGTACTCCAACCCTATTGCAATAAAGGCCAGCATGCCTTCTTAATTGCTTGCTCTACCTGCATGCTAACTTTCTGTGTTGTCTGTACGAGGATACCTAAGTCTCTCTGAACACCAACATTTAATAGTTTCTCACCATTTAAAAAATATTCTGTTTTTCTATTCTTCCTACCTAAGTGATTAACTTCACATTTCCCCACATTATACTTCATCTGCCACTTTATTGCCCATTTGCTCAATCTGTCTATATCCCTTTGCAGGCTCCTTGTGTCCTCCTCATAGCTTACTTTCCCAGCTGTATCGTCTGCAAACTTGGCTACATTGCACTTGGTCCTTTCATCTAAGTCATTAATATAGATTGTAAATAGCTGAGGCCCAAGCACTGATCCTTGCGGCACCCTACTAGTTACAGCCTGCCAACTGGAAAATGACCCATTTATCCCTATTCTCTGTTTTCTTTCCGTTAACCAGTCCTCTATCCATGCCAATATAACATCCCCAACTCAATGAGCCCTTATCTTGTGTAGCAACCTTTTATGTAGCACCTTATTGAATGCCCTTTGGAAATCCAAATATACTATATCCACTGGTTCCCCTTTATCTACCCTGCTAGTTACATCCTAAAAAAACTCTAATAAATTTGTTAAACACGATTTCCCTTTCATAAAACCATGTTGACTCTGCCTAATCATATTATGTTTTTCTAAGTTGCCTGTTACCACTTCCTTAATAATGGATTCCAGCATTTTCCCGACAACTGATGTCAGGCTAACTGGTCTGTAGTTCCCTGTTTTCTCTCTCCCTCCTTTCTTGAATAACGGGGTTACAATTGCTACCTTCCAATCCGCTGGGACCGTTCTAGAATCTAGGGAATTTTGGAAGATCACAACCAATGCATCCACTATGTTTGCAGCCATCTCTTTTAGAACCCTAGGATGTAGGCCATCAGGTCCAGGGGATTTGTTGGCTTTTAGTCCCATTAGTTTCTCAAGTACTTTTTCTCTACTGATCATAATTACTTTAAGTTCCTCACTCTTATTAGCCCCTTGGTTCCCCACTATTTTTGGTAGGGTTTTTGTGTCTTCTACTGTTAAGACAGATAGAAAACATTTGTTTAAAGTCTCTGCCATTTCCTTATTCCCCATTATAATTTCACCTGTCTCAGCCTCTAAGGGCCCCTCGCTAATGGTGCGCATGGCCTGTGAAGTGAGGTGCCTAGGCCTCAGTGCACTTAGCACCGAGTTCTTGATTGCGTGGAGCAGAAGTATTTTACAATTTTGGGGCAGCGCTATGTGTGTCTGGTGGCCTCAGTAGCCTATGCAAAATGATGTAGATACTGGGAAGTGATCCCATGCCAAGTTCCAGGTGCTGCTTTGCAGTGCAACTCTTGATTCACTGAATGCCCGCATTAAACCGGATCCGTGAGGCCTGTAACCTATTGATTGAAGAACTCTGCTATGTAAGTCGAAGTTGCCATGTTTTTGAGACTTGCATTCCAAATGCTGTTTTTGACTTGACAAGCTGAACCTTGCGCTTTTATGCTACTACATTTCTTTCCTGACTGCTAATTGCTGTTTTCCTTCAATTTAGCACTTCTTTGGTGAGCACCTCCTACAGTAGCATTCCTGCTGCCAGCAGTTCACCCCTGCAGCAGGCAACCAGTGCTGACCACGAGCATTTCATTGGGCTTACTTGCTGGATTTGGACGAGGAATCCCTGTGGAGGGAGGAGACACAGTTGCACTGCCATAGCAGGCGCCTGTTACCCAGCAGGAGGCACCTGGCATTGATCTGCAGGTAGCCCAGGAATTATGTCATACAACCCAGGCACAACTACTTGGTCATATCGGAAGAGACATCTATTGATTCAGTAGAGAGGTGGTGGCCAAGTTGCGTCGACAACTGGAGCATGACCTTCCGACGACACAGGGATAGCCCTGCCTGCCGGTCGTTGGCAGGAGCCACTCCAGTTGTGGACATAGTCAACACTGCATTGAACTTTTATACTACCCACTATTTCAAATCAGTCAAGTTGTTGTACACTGATGCATCAAACAGGTCACTGTTTGTTTGTCAGTAGCAACACGTTTGTCACTATCCTAACAGAAAGGAGAGAACAACTTGAGTGAGTCCAGCACTTCTACCTGGTGGCAGGGTTCCCAAAAGTGCAGGGCTTCATTGATAGCCCCCATGTTGCCATTAGGGTGCCAAGCAACAATCCCATGGTATACATGTATTGCAGAGGATTCCATTTAGTCAATGTCCAGGTGGTCTGGGACCATCACAGCCAAATAACGCAGGTGATTGCAGGATTCCCCAGCAACAGCCATGAAGCTTTAATCTGGCGACAATCTATGGTGCTACCACTATTTGAAGGGTGGCTCTGTTGGGAGATCAGGGATACCCTTTACTGCACCAGCGTTTGACTGCCAGTCCAGAGGCTGAATGAAAATTTTGCCTCTATCCAAATTCTGGTGGAACATGCCATCAGGATGTTGAAGCAATGCTTCCGGTGTCTGCAGAGAAGGAGATGGAAATGCCAATGGGTGGTATGTATGATTCTGGATACTGTCCTTTAGCAGTATTTTTGGCAATATTTAATGGGACTAATGAAAAATTGGAATAAGCATTTTAAACTCTTGTAAATGTCTAACTACTAGAAACTTTGATCCAAACTGAGCTAAAGCAATTGAGTCCAGGATCTGAATTTTGCTGGCCTCTTCCCCCATCCATTGTGGTGCCAGAGTGAAAAGTTGGCATATTTCCAAATTTGCATCAACCCAGCTCGTACACATTAGTTTATTTTAGCCCGGTTCAGATATGTGGCTTAGCTCCAGACTTACTGTTGTTTGATGCTAAAAATCTTTTACTGAAATTTTATTTAGCTGCACTGCATTAAAGACATGAGTATCTGCCATACTGTTTGCTATATCCAATACTATGAACTGTGATTCCAATATGCCTTGCGTGAAGAGTTATGGTTTCCCTTACTGGCACTAAGCATTGAGTTCTTGGTGAATGAACCAAGTTAAAGTCTCCATTATAGTACAAGGCTTGAACTCTTGCAGTTCCAGCTGTTAAACTCTCTGAGGAAGGTTTGCACCAGTAAAAAATAAAATGATTTGAAACATGCCTGCAATTGATCTGGAAATTTTACATTCAGAAATGCTTGTCTTGCTCATTGGCAGGATGGTTGTATTTTTGGATGACACGATCCTCAAACATGACAATGGAATTTAAGATTGTCAATGAGAAAAGACTGTTCTGCTAATCAAGCCCATTCCTATCACTAACTGCATTTTATTATGAACTTTGCTCAACCCATTTCATTTTCCAAGGAAAGGTTTTGTAAAGTTTCTCCAACGCAAAGGTAAGTGAAGCAAATCTTCAGAATATCAGTCTGACCTTACATTCTACATAACCACTAGATTACTATAGTGGGTACAGTAGTGTCGTGGATATGTTGCTGGATGAGTAATCTCGAGGCCTGGACTAATAATCCAGTAGAATGTGAGTTCAAATCCCACCATGGCAGTTTGAAAATTTGAATTCAATTTTTTAAAATCTGGAAATAAAAAGCTGCTATCAGTATAAAAAAAAAAGTGAACAGAAATCTATTTGATTGTTGTAAAAACCCACTGGTTCACTAATGGCCTTTAGGGAAGGAAGCCTGTCGTTCTTACCTGATCTACCCTTCACGTGACTACAGTCCCACACTAATGTGATTGACTCTTAACTGCCCACTGAAGTGGCCTAACAAGCCACTTAATTGTATCAAGCCACTATGAACGTCCTAGCTAACAGCAGAGTGAGAGCACCTTCACCACACGGATTGCAGCGGTTGAAGAATAAGGCCAACCAACACCATCTCCGGGCAACTAGAGATGGTCAATAAATGCTGGCCTTACCAGTGACGCCCCATAACGAAAAAGAAATTGGTTCTTGATTTGTTGCTTTCCATTGTATGAGATTCCTTTGACCCAGCAGCTCAGGAACCATTCTGCTCCACAGAGCATTCAGTTATGTTGATTTTACTGTTCTTTCTTTTCCTCAATCCTTTCGAGCCAGATATTTATCCAGCTGTATTAGAGGTGATAATTGATACAGTTTTAACAATATTAACTGGGAGTTTTTTCTACATATTCAACAGCAACAACGTGCATTTATATAGCGCCTTTAACAGCGTAAAACGTCTCAAGGCGTTTCACAGGGGCGTTATCAAACAAGATTTGACACCGAGTAACGTAAGGAGATCTTAGGACAGATGACCAAAAGCTTGGTCAGAGAGGTAGGTTTTAAGGAGCGTCTTAAAGGAAGAGAGAGAAAGAGAGGTGGAAAGGTTTAGGGAGGGAATTCCAGAGCTTAGGGCCTAGGCAGCTGAGGCCACGGCCGTCAGTGGTGGACCGATGAAAATCGGGGATGTGCAAGAGGCCAGAATTGGAGGAGCGCAGAGATCTCGGAAGGTTGTAGGGCTGGAGGAGGTTACAGAGATAGGGATGGGCGAGGCCATGGAGGGATTTGAAAACAAGGATGAGAATTTTAAAATCGAGGCAGTACGGGAGCCAATGTAGGTCAGCGAGCACACGGGCGATGGGCAGACGGGACTTGGTGCGAGTTAGGATACAGGCAGCAAAGTTTTGGATGAGGGATGAGTCGGTGGCTAGGGAACGGAGTTTGTGGTGG
Source organism: Squalus acanthias (assembly GCA_030390025.1). Classification (NCBI taxonomy): domain Eukaryota; kingdom Metazoa; phylum Chordata; class Chondrichthyes; order Squaliformes; family Squalidae; genus Squalus; species Squalus acanthias. Next base: position 168,297,356 of record CM059427.1, on the reverse strand, counting down.
GGAGCGAAGGCAATGGCTTCGGTCTTCCCAATATTTAGTTGGAGGAAATTTCTGCTCATTCACTGCTCTATGGGGAAAAGTTCTTTCCATACTCAGGCCTTGCTTGTTAATATTCTATTCATCTTATTGTGCACTCACAGTTCAGGTTAGATAACCTGCTTGAATTCATATTATCCATTTATCTCAGCATTTTAGGAATGTGATATGTCGATGTTGACTTCCAGCACCTTCTTGACTTCAGCAAAATGCTGTAGTGAAATATTTTAACTGTGTTGTGCCATCTCGGTAGGCAGTCCTTTTACACTGTTCATTTTCCTACTACTGTTATTAAATTTCATTCCAGTGCTAAAATGAATGGAGTGCATGCCAGGTTGAAGTCCAGCACTCCCTCACTGTCCCGTATCATTTACATGCACCTAAGTGTGGAAAGTCTGCCCAAAGTCATCCCAGGTTACAGGACGGTTGTTTCTGGAATAAAAGGCTAAATGCCAAAATATGATGTGATTTAATCAGAATTTTTTTTACATAGAGAGTGTTTGGATAACAGATACAGCTCATATTTATGATTTTTATGCAGCTTACGTGGAATTTTCCTTTAAGAACAGCCACGGAGAACTTTGTAAAGCCTTGAAGGTTTTATGTTGAGAAAGGGGGGACAGCTATCACAGAAAAGCTCTGGATCTCTGGCGAATGAGTGCTCTGTTTAAAAGTTAGATCTAAGAGCGCTCCTGCTGGCTTTGTGGGTTGTAATGTGGTACTAAGCAATAGAGATCAGGAAGGTCCCAGAATTGATTTGTTTTTGTGCCGATGTAGCTACTCTCAGCTAAGAATTGACCTTTAGTTCCCCAAGGGCAGAGCAGAAGAATCAGCTCGGACAGGGTTTCCCTTCTGATTGCTTTTCAGTGACCCGGAAAAAGTGCACATAGAATCACAGAATTTTACAGTACAGAAACAGGCCAGTCAGGCCCCTTCAGGTTTGCGCTAGTGTTTTCCCCACTCTCCTGCTTGCTCCCCATACCTCTTTTTCAAGCAACTAGTTAACTCATTAAAAGAATTTACAGACTCTATTTCAACAATGGTTGGTGGCAGCGAATTTCACATTGTAACCACCCTTTCTTGTCAGGAATTTTTTTGAAACACCTCTAATTTTTTTTCCTGACAATCCTAAATTTGTGCTCTCTTGTTACTGTCCGACTGACCAGTGGAAATAATCTATCCCTGTTTACCTTATCATAACCCTTCATGATCTTGAAAGCCTCTGTCAGGTCAGCTCTAGTGAAAAAATTAGTGGTGGATGTTCAGTGTGGGATCAATCCAGCTTGGCTATGATGCCTCCCACAGTCCAGTAATTTGTTGATGCTCATTATAGTTCACAAATGAAGAACGAGTGCAGGGCTGAGATACAAGAGGGCTACCAGCACCCATGGAACAGCACCCCAGTGTAAGTCAGGGGTGGGGTAAGGTAGGGGTGCAGGGGGAGATGTTGGATCTCATGTAATGTTGATTTCCCAAAAGCTCCTATCAATTAATTATTTTTTTCCCCATGAAAAATAAATTAATCCTTAAGACACCAACTTCCCATGAGACCTATGGGGAGATTTCATGGAATCATAGAATGATACAGCACAGAAGGAGGCCATTCGGCCCATCGTGCCTGTGCCGGCTCTTTGGTAGAGTTATCCAATTAATTCCATTCCCCTGCTTTTACCCCATAGCCCTGTAATTTTTTTCACTTCAAGAATTTATCTAATTCCCTTTTGAATGTTGCTATTGAATCTGCTTCCACCACCCTTTCAGACAGTGCATTCCAGCTCACAACAACTCGCTGTGTAAAGAAATGTTTTCTCCTGTTGCCTCTGGTTCTTTTGCCAATCACCTTAAATCTGTGCCCTCTGGTTACCGACCCTTCTGCCACTGGAAACAGTTTCCCCTTATTTACTCTATTAAAACCATTCATGATTTTGAATACCTCTATCAAATCTCCTCTTAACCTTCTCTGCTCTAAGGAGTACACTCCCAGCTTCTCCAGTCTATCCACATAACTGAAGTCTCTCATCCCTAGTACCATTCTAGTAAATCTCTTCTGCACCCTCCCCAAGGCCTTAACATCCTTCCTAAAGTGTGGTGCCCAGAATTGTTCTAACCAGTGTTTTATAAAGGTTCAGCATAACTTCCTTGCTTTTGTACTCTTCCTCTATTAATAACTATTAATTGACTTCACCTGACGAAGGAGCAGCGCTCCGAAAGCTTGTGATTTCAGATAAAACTGTTGGACTATAACCTGGTGTTGTGCGACTTCTCACATCTATTAATAAAGCCAAGGATCCTTTATGCTTTTTAACAGCTTTCTCAACTTGTCCTGCCACCTTCAAAGAGTTGTGTACCTACACCCCCAGGTCTCTCTGTTCCTGCACCCCCTTTACAATGTACCTGGATCTGGAAGTGTGTGAGTGCATCTCGCATCAAGGGTGCGTGGGACCTCCTGATATTCTGAGTTCCCTAATTTTTGATAATGACGCAGTGCTGATTGGTCGACGCGCTCGGTTTCTGGTGCAGCAGCAGAAAAGAGTTGCTGCTTTGCGTTAAAAATCGCCTGCACTTTCTGTGCTTTGCAACGATAGTGTTTTGAAATTGTTTCTGCTGGCATATTAAAGATGGCCGAGGGGAGTGCAAGGGCCGAGGAGGAGGCCTCCCTTTACAGGCAGAGGATCTGGAGGTAATGTTCTACGAAGTGAGGCAAAGGAGAGTTGCATTATTTAGTTTGGAGTGGCACGCTCCTCAGAAGGCAGCTGGCCGGGGCTGTGTGGGAAGAGGTGGCAGAGCAGGTTAACAGTTTCTCCAGTGAGGAGAACCTTGGCTGAGATGTGGAGGAAGTTTACACATTGAAGACGTTTGCCAAGGTATGTGCTCACTGAATGTTTCTGTTTCCAGTGCTATGGTATGGCATGACAGCAACACACCAGAGCCAGCTGCAATCTCAGATTGGACAAAAGCTGATCATTTGGGAACCCTTTAGCATTTTGCAAACAATCACATACTTTCCAAGTAAACCTATCAGTGACGGTGTTGAATTAACAGAAAAAATAAGACCAGAAATGACTCCACCAGCACCCACTTGTATGCTGCAAATTCTTGCACTTTTGTTTTGGTAGGCAGAGTGGCCAATTGCACGACAGTGGCAGTGCTCATTAAACATTCACTCCGTCACCAATCACTTGCAGAAACTTATTGCAGAAAAAGGAAGCCCACAACAAAAGAGAAAATCAAACAACTGGTGGCAGCCCCTCCAGCCTGAAGCCCCAGGCCACGCGGAGGAAGTGGCTCTGCAGATGCAGGTCTATAAACCCTTTTATAGAGGACCATGAAGATGACCAACCTGCATCTCCAGGCTGGTTACTTATCTGCTGCTTTTTCTTGCCTCCATGAATTTGCTGCAGACACTCATTTTGTCAATAGGGAACATAGCTGAGATACAAAGCCACATATCCAGGTTTGCCAATGACACAAAGATAGGCGGCATTGTAAGCAGTGTAGATGGAAGCATAAAATTACAAAGAGATATTAATAGATTAAGCAAATGGGCAAAACTGATATCAATGTAGGCAAATTTAAGGTCATCCACTTTGGACCTAAAAAGGATAGAACAGAGCACTTTCTAAATGGCGAAAAGCTAAAAACAGTGGAGGTCCAAAGAGACTTGGGGGTCCAGGTACATGGATCATTAAAATGTCATGAACAGGTACAGAAAATAATCAAAAAGGCTAATGGAATGCTGGCCTTTATATCTAGAGGACTAGAATACAAGGGGGTAGAAGTTATGCGACAACTATACAAAACCCTGATTGGACCACACTTGGAGTACTGTGAGCAGTTCTGGGCACCGCACCTTGGGAAGAATATATTGGCCTTGGAGGGAGTGCAGCGTAGAATTACCAGAATGATACCCGGACTCCGAGGGTTAAATTACAAGGAGAGATTACACATACTAGGGTTGTATTCCCTGCAATTTAGACGGTTATGGGGTGATTTGATCGAAGTTTTCAAGATATTAAGGGGAACTGATAGAGAGAAACTATTTCTGCTGGTTGGGGAGTCCAGGACTAGGAGCTTAGAGCCAGGCCTTTTAGGAGTGAAGTTAGGAAACGCTTCTACACTGATAGAGGTGTTCAAAATCATGAGGGGTCTGGACAGAGTAGATAGAGAGAAACTGTTCCCATTGGCAGAAGGTTCGAGAACCAGAGGACACAGATTTAAGGCGATTGGCAGAGGAACCAAAGGCGACATGAGGAAAAACTTTTTTACGCAGCGAGTGGTTAGGATCTGGAATGCACTGCCTGAAAGGATGGTGGAGGCAGATTCAATTGTGGCTTTCAAAAGGGAATTGGATAAGTACCTGAAGGAAAAAAATTTGCAGGGCTACAGGGAAAGGGCAGGGGAGTGGGACTAGCTGAAGTGCTCTTGCAGAGAGCCGGCACAGGCTTGACGGGCCAAATGGCCTCCTTCTGTGCTGTAACCATTCTATGATTCTATGATTCAACACGCAAAGGGTGGTAGAAATTTAGATCTCTCTTCACAAACAGCAATTGATGCTAGGTCAATTGTTAATTTTAAATCTGAGATTGATAGATTTTTGTTAACCAAAGGTATTAAGGGATATGAGGCAAAGGCAGGTATATGGAGTTAGGTCACAGATCAGCCATGATCTCACTGAATGGCGGAACAGGCTCGAGGTGCTAAATGGCCTACTCCTGTTCCTATGTACCAACATCATAGCAAGGCATGTATTAGCAAGTGACGTTTGTTACAAGGGTAAGTTTTTGATAGGATTAAATGTTTTTTCCTATTGCATTTCCGTAGGTGTGCTGATGACCAGCAAATTATAGGGCCTGAAGATACAGTGCTTTCCACCTAAGTACACAGTGATACTCACACCACCTGTAGCAAGCACCAGCCCAGCATTATCTACTCTGGGGATTCTGAGTTAGTTAGAGCAGGGAACACCAGATGCAACACACAGTATGATTGAGAAGGAGCAAGTGCAGATGGCAGCAGAGGAGCAGGAATGAGTAGGCCATAGGGCCGACTCAAGGCCCCCCATAGATTCTGAGTTCTGGGACTGATGCCATCTGTGTACAAGAGAATGCTACTCTCTGAGCACTGTCAATTCATCAAGCCCTTTGAAGGTGTGCTAAACACCCTGCAAGCAGTGACCAATAGTAATGAGGAGTCCACTACCAGGATCTATTCTATGGTGTTTGACCGCTTCATAGAACTGCAGCACAGCCTGAAGATTGAGGCACCTCCAGAGCCATCTGCAGCGGAGCCCCCTTTAACAGAACCTGCTGAGGTAGTTCCCAACAGCAGAGGCACAATAGTAGTAGGCACAGATGAAGGAGTTGTCTTTCAGGGTGACTGTGCACTCATGCCAATCAGCTATTCGACTCAAATGAAAGGGAGCACATCCAGTCAGTCACCGCAGTAGCAGGCGTGGCACCTGCAGTTGGCGGACCATTATACGACCCAGTAGGTGAAGTTACATAGCTACCACCAACCTAGGAATCACTCAGACATCCAGCAGCCAGCCACCTCTTCTTCCCCACAAAGGTAACAACTAGAAGGAGCACTAAATTAGGCAAATGGGTACAATCTACATGCAGTCGCAAAGGGAAACACTGGAGTAAAGAGACATTGACACCACACCAACTCTGTTGCACTAATAAATCTTTGGAATTGGGTTTGGACCTTGTGCAGAGACATGAGGGTCATGCATTCCTGTAGCATGAGCCTCTTGAGCCCCCAGTGCTGTCTGGCTGGAAAATATTGGGCAAAATGTGCTCTTGACCCTGAATTTTCTGACACATGCACACACCACTAGCACATTAAAGTGAAAAATCTCCCTTTTAGTTTCCATTTAATGTACTCCATCTGTGCTACATTTCTATTTGGTAGCAACTGTCATTACCAGGTGGAGACCTGCCATTGCCATTTTCCGCAACCACCAGTTGCTGTCTTATACCCTTCTGCCCCACATTTACTAAGGAAATTTGGGCCCTTATATATGTCGAATAATGGATATCTAGTTGCAGATTCTCACCTGGATATCCATTATTATGCTATTAGGTAGATTGAATATAAATGTGAAGTTATCCACTTTGGTAGGAAAAATAGAAAAGCAAAATATTTTTTAAATGGTGAGAGATTGGGAAATGTTGGTGTTCAGAGGGACCTGGGTGTCCTTGTACACAAATCACAGAAAGTTAACATGCAGGTACAGCGAGCAATTAGGAAAGCAAATGGTATGTTAGCCTTTATTACAAGAGGATTGGAGTATAAGAGTAAAGACGTCTTACTACAGTTATACAGGACCTTGGTGAGACCACAACTGGAGTACCGTGTACTGTTTTGGTCTCCTTAACTAAGGAAGGATATACTTACAACAAAAGTTCACTAGACTGATTCCTGGGATGAGGGGGATTGTCCTATGAGGACAGATTGAGTAGACTAGGCCTAAATTCCCTCGAGTTTAGAAGAATGAGAGGTGATCTCATTGAAAGATATAAAATTCTTAAGGGGCTTGACAGGGTAGATGCTGGGAGGATGTTTCCCCTGGCTGGGGAGTCTAGAACTAGGGGGTCACAGTCTCAGAATAAGGGGTCGGCCATTTAGGACTGAGATGAGGAGAAATTTCTTCACTCAAGGGGTTGTGAATCTTTGTAATTCTCTACCCCAGAGGGCTGTGGATGCTCTGTCGTTGAGTATATTCAAGACAGAGATCAGTAGATTATTGAATTCTAAGGGAACCAAAGTATAGTGCGGGAAGGTGGAGTTGAGGTCGAAGATCAGCTATGATCTTATTGAATGGCGGAGCAGGCTCGAAGGGCTGAATAGCCTACTCCTGCTCCTATTTCTTATGTTCTTATATAACTCAAGTGTTTCATCTTCAGATTGTTTGTATATAAAATAACAGATATCTAAGAATGAGTTACACATCTTGAATCTAATCTAGGTTTCAAATTATATTACAAATCATGAGAGTGGAGCTTGAGTGGTTTATAGCCATCATCCAAGATTTAGTATTCATTTACTGCTTTTTTTTCTCTGTTCTTTTATTTTAAACAGTACTTATTAATTTTCTACTCTTCCCCATGTGAGCTGTCCATGTTGCTAACCACCCCAGGACAAGGTGGAGGGTGGGCAGCCTTCCCCCAAGCTTTAGCCAGTACAGCTACTGGTAGATGTGAATTTATTTCATTAAACTCTCTGGAGCTTCACAGACGAAACCGCCTGGGGATTAAACACATGGCAGGGACACTGTTGACTATCAGGGCAAGCAATCGGAGTGTCGTGGATACAGAAGGAAATGGTGTCAGTGGCAGGAAGTCTCGGAGTTCCTCCTGAAAGACTGACATTTACATGATGTCCCTGGAATGCCACATCTCAACTCTAACCAATAAAATATACATATACTTAGGGGGAGGGGTGTTAATTTTATTCCCGTTCTGGGTCCATAGTTAATTTTTCACCCTTTTCCTCAATGTAATTTTAGATTTTTCTAATTAAAATTGTTCTCCAGTTACAATAATTGCAATGCATAAAGTGTTACATGACAGTATATAGTGGGAGCATACAAGCATTTTGTCTTTGTGAACAACATAGGTACATATATGTGACCCAAGACTCCATAATAAAGTTCCAATGAAGTTGCATATATCTCAAGTTGCTGATACTAACAGATATGGGTGCTCTGATTTAGAATTTATCCATTAATGAGGCAACAGCGCTAAGAACAGCCCTACTCCAAACATCATCCCCACAAATTTCAAAACAGGGCACACCAGTGAATAAGAAATAATTGTTAATAGGACTAAGCTTCTTTGGTCTTGAGGGCCGAATGTGGCCAACGGGCTACAGTTTAGATATCCCTGGTATACAAGATGCAGTTTATATGGTGCAGGGTGGCAGGAATTAAGCATTAATATTGTGCCTTAGCTAGTGGATGACCGTGTCATCTGATTTCGGGAGCTGTTGTAGTGTTACGATGTGCTGCTAAGCCGTCATCCAATGGCTTTTTTAGTTGTACCATCATTTTCCGACACATTTGGGTGGCGTGTGTTTCTGGGTGGTACCAAAGTTACATGGATAATGTTGGCAGAGATCGCGTGTTGAATTTCTCCTGGTTCAGCCTCAGGAAACGCATGATTTTCTCAGAAAGAGGTAGAGGAGGCAGTGTGGTGGCTCTGGTTCAGTTGCGTATTTAGTGATCTCTTTGATGTCATGAAGTACCTTATATAAATAGGCCTGGATTTTTGGTCCTACCCAAAAGATATGCAAAATTGCACCCTCTCCACTGCAACCTCTACAGCACTGCTGTGAATCCAGGGTTCCAGCTGTGCAGATGAATAAGGATGTGATATGTTTATAGGTTAGGCTGCCCTTGTTTTAATTTATTGCAAGTGATATAATTCTTCATAATTTTAGTGTCTATTCTCAAAACCCCAGAATCGAAACTAAACTTCTCCACGTGCCTTTGGGAGGAATGGAGTTCTCTGTCATACAGAAGCCATTTTGTAGGCTTCCAAATTTTAATTGCTCATTTTGTTTTCTGAAGGAGGGTACTTGTCTTTAAGATGTTCCAAACATGTGACTCGTAGCTCTCCTATTGAGGACTAGTCTCCAGGCCACAATTCTTACTTTAGCTTCCCAAGGAGCTCATATTATCTATCACGGTTGAGGATAAACTTCTGCTGGCCTTACCTCCATCACCTGTAACACAAACCAAAGAAGTGGAATACCAGATGCCAGCTTGGAAAATATTACAAAAATTCACAAACTTATTGATGAGCTTAGCCAGTTCCCTTCTTGAACATTGGCTCTTCGAAACCGGGATGGATAGCAGTAGTGAATTGATGAGCATAACCAACGACAACTTGCATTCACACAGCATCTTTAATGCAGCAAATGTTCCAAGGAGCTTCACAAAGGAGATGGTAATGGGACATTACCATTAGCATCTCCTTTTGCTTTGTACTATCATACCTTTTGTCATTTAATCACTCCTGACCTCCACCCTATCACAGACCTTCCCTTTTGTTCTTTCCTCCCCTTCCCCCCCTTTCCCTGCCCCTGCACTTGCTTAAAATATGTTACATCTCTAACTTTTTCCAGTTCTGATGAAGGGTCATCGACCTGAAACGTTAACTCTGTTTCTCTCTCCACAGATGCTGCCTGACCTGCTGAGTATTTCCAGCATTTTCTGTTTTTATTTCAGATTTCCAGCATCCGCAGTATTTTGCTTTTGTATTAGAGCTAGATGTTGTCAGCATACATGTGGAATGTCATCGGATAATGTTATTGAGGGGACTGAGGAGAAGATATTGCTGGCTAACCTCTGGCTATAACATGCTGTGGCACTACTTTCATCTTACTGGCAGGGAGATCGCGCAGTGTGTTGCTGAGTATTTTAGTGCAGTATGTATAAATGCAGCAAAATATACTGGGACCAGTGCTGTATTCAGACTGCTAATGTAGGACCTGATTGGGTAAGCAAGTTCTCTTGAAAGAATTCTGATCTGTTTAGTTACAAAAATGAACAGAGGAAGCAAGCACACCACCTCACAGAAGCAAATAACTTGAGTTTTGCAGCAACCCAGTGAACTGGATGTTGATGGATGTCAGCATTATTATTAGCCTGGGGATATGCCTTCTAGGGGTGATACTGATCTGGCTGAAGCAGTCCCAGTGCTGTCGTTCCCTTCAGACGAAAGTAGTGCCAGATTGTACATCAACAAACTGGTCCCCAAATCATTTGTATGTCAGTTGCAATGGACCGTTCTAATTACCACAGTTCGTGTTGGCCTTTTCCACATATAAGCATCAAGGAAAGACAAGGTTGGAATTGTGGCCTAGTGAGATTGTTTGTGATAGAATGCCATTTAATTTTTGACCTCATTTGCTCTTTCTGTAGGGTTTTACCAGAATTTGAGAAAACACTTTTGGCTCCAAGCGAGCAAATGTTGGACACTCTAACTGGCTGCGAGTCTTCTGAGTCTGGCTACGTGGACATGAAGTTGCCTCCAAGGAGCACATGTCGCTATGACCTTGACGAGGTTGATGTCTACTGGTTGGAGCTGGTGAATGCAGAATTTCAAGAAGCAGGTATTGTTTTTGCCTTTTCTAACCAGCGAGGTTGGTAGCTCAGAAGTAGTACTCTTCCCCTGGTGCTGAGAGATATTTAAGTTTAATACTAATAGATTGGCACTCTGTTAGTAGATTTCCTTCAGTTTTCTTGTTGGCTTTTCAGCTATCAATTTGCTGATGAGGTTCACAAGCTGCCATGGTTCAGCATTTGGGGATTCACTCTTTCTGCATGCAGCTCTCATGTTGAATGAGCTGGAAAACTCAACTTTGCTCTTGAGAGGAATCAGCTATAGATCTATCAAGTACATTGTGAAGACAAATCATTTGTAGGCACAGGCAAAACCATCCCAGTCTGTGATAAAAGTAGACAAGTTAGATATTCTTTAAAAGAGAGTTCCTGTTTAAGGGTGAGCGAGTGCCATAATTGGAAACAAAATGGCATTATTGCTTCACCAATCATGCACAGGACTTTTTATTCTTAGGGGGAAAAATTGGGTTGATTTGCGTCTCTCGTTAGCACCTCCGGGGGGGCGCTAACAGGGCGCAAATCCCCTAGTGCCCGGGCGTGGCGCCGCTAACGCCTCCCGTGAAATTCAGTGGGAGGTTAACGGCGGCGGCAGCCTGTAGCGCCCCGCGGTGCTGCGCCGCCATCGATAACGTCATCACCGTGCGCAGCGCCCTGGCCGCAAACTTCGCTTGCGCCCCCTGACCTATCGCCAGACGATATGTCGACAGGGTCAGGGGGCGTTTTTGCAGCCGCGGCGGCGCTACTTAAAGGGCAGGTGTCGGGCGGCCATTTTTTGGGGGCCGACTGCCAGCACCTGCCCCCTTTCCCTTTTTTCTTCGGGGTGCCGGCTGCGATCGCTCAGCCCGGCACTCCTCTTGAGTGCCGGGCTGTTTTCACGGCACCCCGCTCTCCGGTGGTCTAGCAGGGCCCTGGTGCGCACAGCGCTAGGCCCCTCCCCTTTAATCAGGGGAGGAGGCCTGCAATGACGTGGCGCTACGTGCCGATGCGTGTGGCACTGTTGCGCGCAGTGCCGCAATATTCAGTTGTAGCGCCCCAAACAGGAGGTGGAGTGCTTCCAGTAGCGCCCCGCCTCCTGCTTGGGGCGCTACAACTGAATTTCAGGCGGAGGGGTGCTAATTTTTTGGCCCGGCGACGTTAGTGACAAAAAAAGGGGCGACACCAAATTTTTCCCCCTTACAGTTTTAATTACAAACACAGACACACATAAAAACAAGAACGAAAGAACGACTTGCATTTATATAGCGCCTTTCACGACCACCGGGTGACCCAAAGCGCTTTAGAGCCAATGAAGTACTTTTTGAAGTGTAGTCACTGTTGTAATGTAGGAAACATGGCAGCCAATTTGTGCACAGCAAGCTCCCACAAACAGCAATGTGATAATGACCAGATAATCTGCTTGTTTTTTTGGTGATGTTGATTGAGGGAGAAATATTGCCTAGGACACCAGGGATAACTCTACTGCTCTTCTTCGAAATATTGCCATAGGATCTTTTACGTCCATCTGAGAGGGCAGACGGGGCCTCGGTTTAACGTCTCATCCAAAAGACGGCACCTCTGACAGTGCAGCACTCCCTCAGTACTGCACTGGAGTGTCAGCCTAGATTTTTGTGCTCAAGTCCCTGGAGTGGGACTTGAACCCACAACCTTCTAACTCTGAGGCGAGAGGTGCTACCAACTGAGCCACAGCTGACACTAAAGCCTTTAAGTGAGCTGTGATTCTCTTCCCCATGCTCACATATGTACTAACACTGATACACAAGGAACACTCAAAAGAGTCAGTACAGTATGTACTTTTCTTGCCCCACTATAATATCTTATCCTTTACAGGGGTTATGCACAGTACAGAGGCCAGTTTTATATAGAGAGGTAACATACACTTTCAAGAGACCAGTGAACTGTTACTGTACTTATGATGCAATCCCCAGCTTTTAGGATTGAGTACATGGATGATGAAAAAAAAATCTGAGAGTTTCTGATCATTTGAAATTCTGCTTTGGGGAGCAGAACCCATTGATAAAATATGGTTTGTTGCAGAATTTGGATTGTCTTCATTGCACTGGAGCACTGTCTGAACTTCACATGCTCATCATGACATAAGTGCTTGTCATCTTTTAAAGAGATCCAATGTGTACAGGTTATGCTGATGCAAAACCTTTGAGTTTTGATGCTTGCTTGTTTTGTAACCTGCATGTTGGTGAGAATGGTGAAGGGTGTGATTTCTCTGCTAATGATAAGCAGAAGGGGTGCTCCTGCTGGCATTAACTGGGTCTAAGAGTCACGGACCTTCTATCTCCATCCAACACACTATAATATTGAAATTAGGAAAGGCCGTTTGAAGAAAAACTCATACTTGATTAGTTCCTGGGAAGTCCTTCTTTTGCACAATTATAGTACAGCCCCTTTAAATAAAAACAACTTACTCTAACCTTGTCAGCACAGGTTTTCAAGGCTGCTGTTAATGTACATTGTGACCGAGAACAACATAATAATTGTCCTGCTCTATAAATACTATACAATGATTTTGGAACAAAACCTGAAGTGTCAGCTGCGTACAGGATGCGTCCATGTACTTGGGAATGTTTACATAATTACAGTGTCAAACTGTGTGGAGGAGGTGGAGATGGCATGGATTTTCCAATCGGCAGTATTTTAACTACTGCGTTAACCTATGTAACATGGATGGGTTAACACTGATGCTAAAGTAAGGCAGTTCCGAAAATCTACGGTGGTGTATTTTCGCAAGGTCCTTTTTATCTCTGGGACCTGGGCTACATCGCAGATCTGACAGATTATAATGAAAGTCTATGCCAAATATAATGATTCTGGGTAAAATTAAGTTGGGCAGTTTTCCTAGTGGGTGCACATGCCCAGGATAGAACGACCCACAGTTCAGTACTAATTGGCATTAACTTGTTATTCCCATTCAAAGAAGCAAATATGATGGCTAATGGGGGAAATGAATGGATCACACTGATGCAGTACAAATATGCTTAGTCAAAATTGTAAAGGAGCATTGTGAGGGCAAAACAGAGGACTTTCTCTGAAACTAGCGTGTGCTATACCCATCCTGAGAGTGCTTAATGCTGATAACTGGGTGCAAGTAGTGGAAAATGGTCCATTCCTTAAAATTCATCTACAATAAAAAATCACCAAAACTTCTTAGCCGGAATAGTTTTTTTCACCAGGTGTATTTAGTGCATTGGTATTAATGTGCTCTAGGAAAAAATTGCACTTAGGGCAGTATGTTTAATCGAGAGTCCTCTTTTGTTTCTTAACTTGTCCCATTACCATCTCCTTTTGCCTTGCACCATCATCCCTTTTGTCTCTTAATCTCGCTTGCCTTCCATCCTATTACAGACCTTCCCTTTTGTTCTTTCCCTGCCCCTCCCCCCCTGTCCCCC